>OY754974.1:37881874-37886953 GCA_963576475.1 Molanna angustata | reverse complement strand
ACCTAACCTAACCTAACCTAACCTAACCTAACCTAACCTAACCTAACCTAACCTAACCTAACCTAACCTAACCTAACCTAACCTAACCTAACCTAACCTAACCTAACCTAACCTAACCTAACCTAACCTAACCTAACCTAACCTAACCTAACCTAACCTAACCTAACCTAACCTAACCTAACCTAACCTAACCTAACCTAACCTAACCTAACCTAACCTAACCTAACCTAACCTAACCTAACCTAACCTAACCTAACCTAACCTAACCTAACCTAACCTAACCTAACCTAACCTAACCTAACCTAACCTAACCTAACCTAACCTAACCTAACCTAACCTAACCTAACCTAACCTAACCTAACCTAACCTAACCTAACCTAACCTAACCTAACCTAACCTAACCTAACCTAACCTAACCTAACCTAACCTAACCTAACCTAACCTAACCTAACCTAACCTAACCTAACCTAACCTAACCTAACCTAACCTAACCTAACCTAACCTAACCTAACCTAACCTAACCTAACCTAACCTAACCTAACCTAACCTAACCTAACCTAACCTAACCTAACCTAACCTAACCTAACCTAACCTAACCTAACCTAACCTAACCTCTAACCTAACCTAACCTAACCTAACCTAACCTAACCTAACCTAACCTAACCTAACCTAACCTAACCTAACCTAACCTAACCTAACCTAACCTAACCTAACCTAACCTAACCTAACCTAACCTAACCTAACCTAACCTAACCTAACCTAACCTAACCTAACCTAACCTAACCTAACCTAACCTAACCTAACCTAACCTAACCTAACCTAACCTAACCTAACCTAACCTAACCTAACCTAACCTAACCTAACCTAACCTAACCTAACCTAACCTAACCTAACCTAACCTAACCTAACCTAACCTAACCTAACCTAACCTAACCTAACCTAACCTAACCTAACCTAACCTAACCTAACCTAACCTAACCTAACCTAACCTAACCTAACCTAACCTAACCTAACCTAACCTAACCTAACCTAACCTAACCTAACCTAACCTAACCTAACCTAACCTAACCTAACCTAACCTAACCTAACCTAACCTAACCTAACCTAACCTAACCTAACCTAACCTAACCTAACCTAACCTAACCTAACCTAACCTAACCTAACCTAACCTAACCTAACCTAACCTAACCTAACCTAACCTAACCTAACCTAACCTAACCTAACCTAACCTAACCTAACCTAACCTAACCTAACCTAACCTAACCTAACCTAACCTAACCTAACCTAACCTAACCTAACCTAACCTAACCTAACCTAACCTAACCTAACCTAACCTAACCTAACCTAACCTAACCTAACCTAACCTAACCTAACCTAACCTAACCTAACCTAACCTAACCTAACCTAACCTAACCTAACCTAACCTAACCTAACCTAACCTAACCTAACCTAACCTAACCTAACCTAACCTAACCTAACCTAACCTAACCTAACCTAACCTAACCTAACCTAACCTAACCTAACCTAACCTAACCTAACCTAACCTAACCTAACCTAACCTAACCTAACCTAACCTAACCTAACCTAACCTAACCTAACCTAACCTAACCTAACCTAACCTAACCTAACCTAACCTAACCTAACCTAACCTAACCTAACCTAACCTAACCTAACCTAACCTAACCTAACCTAACCTAACCTAACCTAACCTAACCTAACCTAACCTAACCTAACCTAACCTAACCTAACCTAACCTAACCTAACCTAACCTAACCTAACCTAACCTAACCTAACCTAACCTAACCTAACCTAACCTAACCTAACCTAACCTAACCTAACCTAACCTAACCTAACCTAACCTAACCTAACCTAACCTAACCTAACCTAACCTAACCTAACCTAACCTAACCTAACCTAACCTAACCTAACCTAACCTAACCTAACCTAACCTAACCTAACCTAACCTAACCTAACCTAACCTAACCTAACCTAACCTAACCTAACCTAACCTAACCTAACCTAACCTAACCTAACCTAACCTAACCTAACCTAACCTAACCTAACCTAACCTAACCTAACCTAACCTAACCTAACCTAACCTAACCTAACCTAACCTAACCTAACCTAACCTAACCTAACCTAACCTAACCTAACCTAACCTAACCTAACCTAACCTAACCTAACCTAACCTAACCTAACCTAACCTAACCTAACCTAACCTAACCTAACCTAACCTAACCTAACCTAACCTAACCTAACCTAACCTAACCTAACCTAACCTAACCTAACCTAACCTAACCTAACCTAACCTAACCTAACCTAACCTAACCTAACCTAACCTAACCTAACCTAACCTAACCTAACCTAACCTAACCTAACCTAACCTAACCTAACCTAACCTAACCTAACCTAACCTAACCTAACCTAACCTAACCTAACCTAACCTAACCTAACCTAACCTAACCTAACCTAACCTAACCTAACCTAACCTAACCTAACCTAACCTAACCTAACCTAACCTAACCTAACCTAACCTAACCTAACCTAACCTAACCTAACCTAACCTAACCTAACCTAACCTAACCTAACCTAACCTAACCTAACCTAACCTAACCTAACCTAACCTAACCTAACCTAACCTAACCTAACCTAACCTAACCTAACCTAACCTAACCTAACCTAACCTAACCTAACCTAACCTAACCTAACCTAACCTAACCTAACCTAACCTAACCTAACCTAACCTAACCTAACCTAACCTAACCTAACCTAACCTAACCTAACCTAACCTAACCTAACCTAACCTAACCTAACCTAACCTAACCTAACCTAACCTAACCTAACCTAACCTAACCTAACCTAACCTAACCTAACCTAACCTAACCTAACCTAACCTAACCTAACCTAACCTAACCTAACCTAACCTAACCTAACCTAACCTAACCTAACCTAACCTAACCTAACCTAACCTAACCTAACCTAACCTAACCTAACCTAACCTAACCTAACCTAACCTAACCTAACCTAACCTAACCTAACCTAACCTAACCTAACCTAACCTAACCTAACCTAACCTAACCTAACCTAACCTAACCTAACCTAACCTAACCTAACCTAACCTAACCTAACCTAACCTAACCTAACCTAACCTAACCTAACCTAACCTAACCTAACCTAACCTAACCTAACCTAACCTAACCTAACCTAACCTAACCTAACCTAACCTAACCTAACCTAACCTAACCTAACCTAACCTAACCTAACCTAACCTAACCTAACCTAACCTAACCTAACCTAACCTAACCTAACCTAACCTAACCTAACCTAACCTAACCTAACCTAACCTAACCTAACCTAACCTAACCTAACCTAACCTAACCTAACCTAACCTAACCTAACCTAACCTAACCTAACCTAACCTAACCTAACCTAACCTAACCTAACCTAACCTAACCTAACCTAACCTAACCTAACCTAACCTAACCTAACCTAACCTAACCTAACCTAACCTAACCTAACCTAACCTAACCTAACCTAACCTAACCTAACCTAACCTAACCTAACCTAACCTAACCTAACCTAACCTAACCTAACCTAACCTAACCTAACCTAACCTAACCTAACCTAACCTAACCTAACCTAACCTAACCTAACCTAACCTAACCTAACCTAACCTAACCTAACCTAACCTAACCTAACCTAACCTAACCTAACCTAACCTAACCTAACCTAACCTAACCTAACCTAACCTAACCTAACCTAACCTAACCTAACCTAACCTAACCTAACCTAACCTAACCTAACCTAACCTAACCTAACCTAACCTAACCTAACCTAACCTAACCTAACCTAACCTAACCTAACCTAACCTAACCTAACCTAACCTAACCTAACCTAACCTAACCTAACCTAACCTAACCTAACCTAACCTAACCTAACCTAACCTAACCTAACCTAACCTAACCTAACCTAACCTAACCTAACCTAACCTAACCTAACCTAACCTAACCTAACCTAACCTAACCTAACCTAACCTAACCTAACCTAACCTAACCTAACCTAACCTAACCTAACCTAACCTAACCTAACCTAACCTAACCTAACCTAACCTAACCTAACCTAACCTAACCTAACCTAACCTAACCTAACCTAACCTAACCTAACCTAACCTAACCTAACCTAACCTAACCTAACCTAACCTAACCTAACCTAACCTAACCTAACCTAACCTAACCTAACCTAACCTAACCTAACCTAACCTAACCTAACCTAACCTAACCTAACCTAACCTAACCTAACCTAACCTAACCTAACCTAACCTAACCTAACCTAACCTAACCTAACCTAACCTAACCTAACCTAACCTAACCTAACCTAACCTAACCTAACCTAACCTAACCTAACCTAACCTAACCTAACCTAACCTAACCTAACCTAACCTAACCTAACCTAACCTAACCTAACCTAACCTAACCTAACCTAACCTAACCTAACCTAACCTAACCTAACCTAACCTAACCTAACCTAACCTAACCTAACCTAACCTAACCTAACCTAACCTAACCTAACCTAACCTAACCTAACCTAACCTAACCTAACCTAACCTAACCTAACCTAACCTAACCTAACCTAACCTAACCTAACCTAACCTAACCTAACCTAACCTAACCTAACCTAACCTAACCTAACCTAACCTAACCTAACCTAACCTAACCTAACCTAACCTAACCTAACCTAACCTAACCTAACCTAACCTAACCTAACCTAACCTAACCTAACCTAACCTAACCTAACCTAACCTAACCTAACCTAACCTAACCTAACCTAACCTAACCTAACCTAACCTAACCTAACCTAACCTAACCTAACCTAACCTAACCTAACCTAACCTAACCTAACCTAACCTAACCTAACCTAACCTAACCTAACCTAACCTAACCTAACCTAACCTAACCTAACCTAACCTAACCTAACCTAACCTAACCTAACCTAACCTAACCTAACCTAACCTAACCTAACCTAACCTAACCTAACCTAACCTAACCTAACCTAACCTAACCTAACCTAACCTAACCTAAC
>OY754974.1:37674374-37876874 GCA_963576475.1 Molanna angustata | reverse complement strand
TGGCCGTTCCTGCTCAGCCAGCTGGCTGATAAGAGCTGCCCCCGCAATACTTTCGCACTCATAAAGAACTACCTGAGTGATCGAACTGTCGAGACCGTCTACGCAGGCGTAAAAGTATGGAAAGAGAGCAACAAAGGTTGCATTCAAGGATCGGCCTGCGGACCTATGTTCTGGAACATAATCCTAGACCAACTCCTTCAACTGCCTTTCCATCCCAACGTACACATCCAAGCCTTCGCGGATGATGTCTTCCTCATTATTGAAGCAGCTGACACTCCAACTCTGGAAACGATCGCCAACGTAACTCTCGATACGGTCTCCCAATGGGGAACAAAAGTAAAGCTTTCATTTTCAGAGGCAAAAACAAAGGTGCTCTTCATGACTAAGAGGAGAGTGAGAGAACCAAAGATTATTATGAATGGACAGCCACTCCCCCTCTCTGAAGACGCCAAAGTACTAGGGGTCACTATTGATCACAAGTTAAACTGGAGCAAACACGTGGACACGATTTGTAAAAAAGCTACTGGCATCACTAATAAATTAACGACCATGGCAAAAGCGACATGGGGACTGCCCCCTGAAGCTATTAAAACCATATACCATGGAATAACAGAGCCAGTAGTGACCTATGCGTCCAGCGTCTGGGCGGACGCTGCGAAAAGGCAAAACATCCGCAAGAAGCTCAACATCGTCCAACGGGCGGTCGCACTGAGAATATGCAAGGCATACAGAACAACGTCGCTCACGTCCGTCCAAGCAATAGCAGGAGTCATGCCACTGGACTTGAAGGTGGAAGAGCTGTCACTAATATACGACACCAAAATAAAAGGTACCATCCAAGAGCTACTCCCTTCGGACGTAAGGCTCCAGAACAAGGTAAAGATTAAAGAACTCCCGCACCCAACCGAACAAATAGGGGTGAAAACCGAATACCTCGGCAATATCGAGCAGTCTTCGACAACTGACGCCGATACCCTATACATCTATACAGATGGTAGCAAAACGGAAGGGAAAGTTGGAGCAGCTTTTGTTACCTTTGACCATGATAATAAAGAGATAGCCACCAAAAAGCTTCCCATGGCAGACCATTGCACCGTCTTTCAGGCCGAGCTCGTAGCCATCAGAGAATCGCTAGAATGGCTAGCGAAACAAAGACAAAAGCACTTGCAGGTTAAACTTTTTTCGGATTGCAAAAGTGCAATAAAAGCGCTCGAAAACGGAGCCCCGACTAACCGGCTTGTCTTTTCCATACAAAACACCTGCAAAAGCTTGAAAGAAAACGGCACAACGTGCACATTTGCTTGGATTAAAGGACACTCTGGAATACCGGGCAACGAACGAGCTGACCAACTTGCAAAAGATGCAGCAACAAAAACAAAGACTGTTAAAATATATGATAAATTTCCGCTGAGTCACGCAAAAAGGCTTATAAGACAACACCTCCTGAGCAAATGGGAACAGAGATATGCTGAATCGCAAACTGGCAAAGTCACTAAGACATTCTTTAACAACTTACAACAAGCACATGCATTCAGGAAATACAACAAAATCTCATATTTCCTCACACAGATGCTCACAGGGCACGGAGCGAACAAATCATACCTACATCGCTTCAAAAAAGTAGATGACGCCCTATGCCAATGCGATGACACCAGCGAACAGTCCATAGACCATATAATCGAAAATTGTCCGATGTTCCAGAGAGAGCGATGGAGCATCCAAATGCTTCTTCAAAGCAAAAACATAGACTTCCAAAATAGAACAGAAGCAATAAACAATCCACAATACATAGAATTTTTGGAATTAGTGGCACAGAAGGTGGCCAAATTAAACAAATGATATCAGACAACACTTACTCCTTTACAACAATTTCTTTCCTATTCTATTTTATTTTTCTTTAATCAATTTACTTTCCAGAAGGCAGCCAAATAAAATAAATTAAATAAAACATACTCTTTTATTTCATACCTACAACAATTTGAATTCCCAAACACAGCACATGTCTAAAAACAATACACCACAACAAAAAAAAACAACAGCAGCACATACACTCACAAATATTCACAAACTTAATCACGCAATACACAATAAACATACCCACACACAACACACAAAAATGCCGGATGTCAGTACCATAACATCACGGAAGACCTAGAAAGGTCAGCTTCTCCGACAAGGTTTTCTGTGGTTCCCTTGTCAGTAACGCAAATGCGGAGAAGGTCCCAAATAAGGCCGCAGCCGTCATCCCTCCCATCCCAACACAAACACAATAAACACAATACAAATAACTACTAAGACTCTCAACAAAATTAAATATGAACACAACCTTGTATTGTTATAAGCAAGGGAGACAATAACAGACTAACAATCCAAAAAAAAAAAAAACCTAACCTAACCTAACCTAACCTGACCTGACCTAACCTAACCTGACCTGACCTAACCTAACCTGACCTGACCTAACCTAACCTGACCTGACCTAACCTAACCTGACCTGACCTAACCTAACCTGACCTGACCTAACCTAACCTGACCTGACCTAACCTAACCTGACCTGACCTAACCTAACCTGACCTGACCTAACCTAACCTGACCTGACCTCCGATATCAAGGCCACATTGAGGCAAAACGTCAAGCCAGCTGAACTAAAAGTGGGCGTGAGTGCCATGATCGCTGGAAAAGACAATAAAGTTATCATCAAATGCCCTACTCACACAGATGCCGACACCATCCGAACAGCACTCCCGAAACTGACAAAAGGTAACATGGTCGCCAGTGAGGGAAGGCGTCTAAAGCCTTCAGTCATTTTAAAGGGCGTCGAAAAGGAGACCCAGGACACTGAAATAATCGATATGATCCTCCAACAGAACGACGCTATACTGGAGGCTGCCGGCAACGACAAGGACGCAATAAGACTGCAAAGAATAACAGAAAACAGAAAGAGCAACAGGCTGAGGAACGTCATCCTCGTCGTCAAGAACGAGGTGCGCTCTATCATGCTGCAGCAGGAACGCGTTAATGTTGGCTTCCAGAGAGTGCGCGTCGAGGATAGCTGCCCCATAATGCAGTGTTTTAAGTGTATGGGATATGGTCACTCTTCGGTCAGGTGCACTGAAACAAAGAATCGCTGCTTACACTGCGCAGGGGACCACAAATCCATACTATGCACCAAAAAGGACAAACCCGAAGAAACCCGCTGCTGGAACTGCGTCAAAATGGCCAAAGGCAGTACTGAGACCACCAAACACAGGGCTAACGACAAGAATTGTCCTTATCGTTCCTGGATACTGCAGCGTACTCTGGAAAGGATAGACTTTTAAAATGGCTTCTACAAACACAAATTTACCAGCTGCAAAAACCATCAAAATTCTTCAATGGAACACACAAAGATGCCGAGCTGCGCTTGAAGAAGTGTTCTGCAACAACTTCAAAGCAGACATTGCCCTACTCCAGGAGCCATACACCGGTAATACCGGAATGGTTAAAGCGCCTCAAGGAGTAAAAGTATTCCAAAGGAAGCACAGTGACGAAAAACCTTGCAAAGCAGCAGTCATAATTCTTAACCCAAAAATCGAAGGACTCTTACTTAGTGCGCATTCAAACTGCAACGCAGTATTTGTTGAAGTTCCCACGGAGGATACAAGCGTAACCCTGGGGTCAATTTACCTGGAACCGGACGCCAATGTCACGAATGTTCTGAACGACATTGAGAGAGTGAACAGGCCAAACTTGACAATTGGAGGGGATCTCAACGCAAAAAGCATCTGGTGGGGCAGCAGTCGTACGGACAGAAGGGGAGACCTGGTCCTTGACTGCTTCTCAAGCTGCAACCTTCAGATCATTAACACAGGCACCACCCCGACATTCGAAACTTACCGCAATGCCCAACACATCACCAGCGTTATAGACATTACAGTGTGTTCCACCAATTTCTCTGATAAAATTCAAAACTGGGAAGTTCTGCGCGACTCAAACTACATTAGCGACCACAACCCTATAATCTTTGATATTGAAGCCAAAACCAACTTACCAAAACAATGCAGTACCAAACTCTACAATAGCGGCAAGGCAAATTGGACGGCCTTCAGCGACCACCTTCTGGACTCGTTAAATGAACCACGTGGACGCGACCTATTTGAAGTCGACTCACCCAATGAATTGGACGAGGCAGTCGAATGGTTCACGAGTCGGATTACTAAAGCATGCGACAACTCCATGAAGAAAAGATGTCTTAAAAAACCCAACATCCAACCTAAGCCATGGTGGAATGAAGACCTGAAAAGACTTAAGAAATCGCTGAGAATCGCGAAACACAAGCTGCAAAATTCCAATCCACAAAGACGAGAACTAGTTACACTACCGGAATACATAAAGAAAAAGGAAGAATACAAAACAGCAATTTCCAACGCAAAGACTGAATCGTGGAAGTCTCACTGCACAGTTCAAAACAGAGAATCAGCTTGGGACGCAATACACAGGATATTGACCAAAAGCAACTCATGGACACCACCAGCGACTATGAAGGATGGAAGCGTCTTTTTCAATAGCGCAGAGGAGACGGCAAGCAGGCTGCTGGAAAGATTTTATCCTGATGACGACAGATGTGGAGAAACAGACGAGCAAACCCTCATCAGAGTGAGCTCCAGAGAACCTCCCGACACTGGAAACGATCCACTTTTTACAACAACGGAGATTGAAAACGTCTTGAAACGTTTGAATCCAGACAAGGCTCCCGGACGCGATCACTTAACGGCGGATATATGCTTTGAAGTTTACAAAATTAAGCCAGATCTTATCCGAAAAATGTTTAATAAGTGCATGGAACTCCAGTATTTTCCCAGGGCCTGGAAAGTGGCAAAAGTGGTCATAATACCAAAGGGCAACAAAACCGACATCGCAGATATAAGCTCATACAGACCCATCGGTCTGCTGCCGGTGTTTGGAAAGGTGTTGGAGAAACTAATCACTAATCGAATCAACTGGAACCTTCATAACGCAAAGGCCCTTAGCGTGAACCAATTCGGCTTCACACGCCAAAGATCTACAGTGGACGCACTGGAGGCCTCAGTAACGAGTATTGAAGAGGCACTTAGAAGTAAAAAAATCGTAGCCGCCATTTCTCTGGACATCAAAGGCGCATTCGACAATGCCTGGTGGCCCTTCTTACTACACCAGCTGCGCGAAAAGGGCTGCCCCAGTAATATTTTCCATATAATATTGTCATATTTACATGAAAGGAAAGTAGAGCTCACTTTCGCGGATGCCACAGTTACAAAGATAACCAGTAAAGGATGCGTCCAAGGATCGTCCTGCGGGCCTGACTTTTGGAACTACATTCTGGACAATCTTTTGCAGGCCCACTACGAAGATGGTATAGAGGTCAGAGCGTTTGCCGATGATGTGCTACTGTTAGTGAAGAGTAACTCTGTGCACGACCTGGAAACCAAAGCTAACAGCACTCTGGAAGACATTTGCAGATGGGGAAGGAAAGCAAAACTGAAATTCTCCGAAGAAAAGACGCATCTTATGATCTTGACCAAGCGCAAGGTATGCAATCCCACAATATCGATGAACGGAAAACAGTTAATACCAGTTAACCACTTCAAGATACTGGGCGTTTACATCGACAAAAACCTGAACTGGTCTACGCACATAGACGAAACCTGCAAGAAGGCATCGGATCTCACAAATAAGTTGATAAGAGCAGCCAAGCCCACCTGGGGAGCTTCACATGCGGTACTAGAAACGCTATATAAAGGAGCCATCGTACCCCTCATAACGTATGCCGCGTCGATATGGGGTGGAGCAGCCAAAAGGAAAGGGAACAAAAGGAAACTTGACAGAGTTCAAAGAACCTTCGCCATAAGAGCTTGTAAGGGATACCGCACCACATCACTCACCTCCGCACAGGTATTATCTGGTTTCATACCCCTGGATCTCCAAATTGAGGAAGTCATCAAACTTAGAAGGGTTAAAACAGAGGGAATCATTGACGAGCTGCCTAGCGACAGGAAGTATCAAGGCGTCAAGGAGTTCTACAGCCTTCCACATCCAGCAACCATACCCAAATACGATACTGATCTTATAGAGAGAGACCCACCAGCTCCGGATAGGAACGAACTGAGGATCTACACAGACGGTAGTCTATTGAACGACAAAGTGGGGGCGGCCTTTGTCCCATATGAAGGAGTCAGGGAATTACCGGGTCGCAAGTTCAAATTGGCAGACTACTGCTCAGTATTCCAAGCGGAGCTCTTTGCCATAAAAGAGGCGCTCCTCTGGATAAAGAAAAAACCAAAAAACAGATGGTCAAAACTGGGAATACTCACCGATTGTATGTCTGGAGTTAGAAGTATCGCGGACGTGTGCTCTGTGAATCCATTAGTCGCGGAGATCCAGAGCACTCTTCGACTCTTGAAGGAAGAAGGTAGAGGCGTTAAGGTACTATGGATTAGGGGCCATACAGACATAAGGGGCAACGAGCGTGCGGATGAATTGGCAAGAGCGGCAACCTGCATGAAGACTGCACCCGTTTACGACTGCTTTCCGCTCACCTACGCCAAAAGAGTAATCAGACGCGGAACTATGGAAGCGTGGCAAAAGACTTATGAGCAATCCGCAACAGGAGCAACAACCAAACTGTTCTTCAAAAAGCCGAGTGATGCTTCAAAATACAGGAAGTCAGAAGGCATAAATTTCATCACGGCGCAATTCTTCACGGGACACGGATCATTCCGCCAGTACCTTAAAAGATTTAGGTTGCGAGACGACGAAGCCTGTCCGTGCGACGACGTTACACCGCAGACTGTTCCCCACCTACTGCTGGACTGCCCTAGATTCAGCAGAGATAGGCATAGGATTGCACGCATATGCACGAGAGAAGGAATCTCGCTACTCGACCTTCACGAAGTATTTATGTGCGAGAAAGCTCGGAAGCCTGTAATCGAACTGATGAGTAAGATCTGGAACCACATCAGGCTGGAGAATGAATCAACGGGCAGAATAGACACTCAATAATCATTTTTCTTTTCTTTCTTAATATAATCATTCTGTGTAATTCAGTAATTTTGAATGCATTTATAATTCTTGATAACACAATGCCGAGTAAATAACTTTACTACGGAAGGCCTGCATGGCCGTTCCCTCCGATAAGGTTTCTGTGGTTTCCTTATCATAAGGCGAATGCCGGGGGGAGTCCTATTTGCAGGCCACAGCCGCCATCCTTCCCATCCTGCACATACAATAAAGTTGATCGTCGTTACAACCTTGTTCATTATAAGCAAGGTGTAAAACACAATTAAAAAAAAAAAAAAAAAAACCTGACCTGACCTAACCTAACCTAACCTAACCTAACCTAACCTAACCTAACCTAACCTAACCTTATCCGAAAAATGTTTAATAAGTGCATGGAACTCCAGTATTTTCCCAGGGCCTGGAAAGTGGCAAAAGTGGTCATAATACCAAAGGGCAACAAAACCGACATCGCAGATATAAGCTCATACAGGTCTGCTGCCGGTGTTTGGAAAGGTGTTGGAGAAACTTATCACTAATCGAATCAACTGGAACCTTCATAACGCAAAGGCCCTTAGCGTGAACCAATTCGGCTTCACACGCCAAAGATCTACAGTGGACGCACTGGAGGCCTCAGTAACGAGTATTGAAGAGGCACTTAGAAGTAAAAAAATCGTAGCCGCCATTTCTCTGGACATCAAAGGCGCATTCGACAATGCCTGGTGGCCCTTCTTACTACACCAGCTGCGCGAAAAGGGCTGCCCCAGTAATATTTTCCATATAATATTGTCATATTTACATGAAAGGAAAGTAGAGCTCACTTTCGCGGATGCCACAGTTACAAAGATAACCAGTAAAGGATGCGTCCAAGGATCGTCTTGCGGGCCTGACTTTTGGAACTACATTCTGGACGATCTTTTGCAGGCCCACTACGAAGATGGTATAGAGGTCAGAGCGTTTGCCGATGATGTGCTACTGTTAGTGAAGAGTAACTCTGTGCACGACCTGGAAACCAAAGCTAACAGCACTCTGGAAGACATTTGCAGATGGGGAAGGAAAGCAAAACTGAAATTCTCCGAAGAAAAGACGCATCTTATGATCTTGACCAAGCGCAAGGTATGCAATCCCACAATATCGATGAACGGAAAACAGTTAATACCAGTTAACCACTTCAAGATACTGGGCGTTTACATCGACAAAAACCTGAACTGGTCTACGCACATAGACGAAACCTGCAAGAAGGCATCGGATCTCACAAATAAGTTGATAAGAGCAGCCAAGCCCACCTGGGGAGCTTCACATGCGGTACTAGAAACGCTATATAAAGGAGCCATCGTACCCCTCATAACGTATGCCGCGTCGATATGGGGTGGAGCAGCCAAAAGGAAAGGGAACAAAAGGAAACTTGACAGAGTTCAAAGAACCTTCGCCATAAGAGCTTGTAAGGGATACCGCACCACATCACTCACCTCCGCACAGGTATTATCTGGTTTCATACCCCTGGATCTCCAAATTGAGGAAGTCATCAAACTAAGAAGGGTTAAAACAGAGGGAATCATTGACGAGCTGCCTAGCGACAGGAAGTATCAAGGCGTCAAGGAGTTCTACAGCCTTCCACATCCAGCAACCATACCCAAATACGATACTGATCTTATAGAGAGAGACCCACCAGCTCCGGATAGGAACGAACTAAGGATCTACACAGACGGTAGTCTATTGAACGACAAAGTGGGGGCGGCCTTTGTCCCATATGAAGGAGTCAGGGAATTACCGGGTCGCAAATTCAAATTGGCAGACTACTGCTCAGTATTCCAAGCGGAGCTCTTTGCCATAAAAGAGGCGCTCCTCTGGATAAAGAAAAAACCAAAAAACAGATGGTCAAAACTGGGAATACTCACCGATTGTATGTCTGGAGTTAGAAGTATCGCGGACGTGTGCTCTGTGAATCCATTAGTCGCGGAGATCCAGAGCACTCTTCGACTCTTGAAGGAAGAAGGTAGAGGCGTTAAGGTACTATGGATTAAGGGCCATACAGACATAAGGGGCAACGAGCGTGCGGATGAATTGGCAAGAGCGGCAACCTGCATGAAGACCGCACCCGTTTACGACTGCTTTCCGCTCACCTACGCCAAAAGAGTAATCAGACGCGGAACTATGGAAGCGTGGCAAAAGACTTATGAGCAATCCGCAACAGGAACAACAACCAAACTGTTCTTCAAAAAGCCGAGTGATGCTTCAAAATACAGGAAATCAGAAGGCATAAATTTCATCACGGCGCAATTCTTCACGGGACACGGATCATTCCGCCAGTACCTTAAAAGATTTAGGTTGCGAGACGACGAAGCCTGTCCGTGCGACGACGTTACACCGCAGACTGTTCCCCACCTACTGCTGGACTGCCCTAGATTCAGCAGAGATAGGCATAGGATTGCACGCATATGCACGAGAGAAGGAATCTCGCTACTCGACCTTCACGAAGTATTTATGTGCGAGAAAGCTCGGAAGCCTGTAATCGAACTGATGACTAAGATCTGGAACCACATCAGGCTGGAGAATGAATCAACGGGCAGAATAGACACTCAATAATCATTTTTCTTTTCTTTCTTAATATAATCATTCTGTGTAATTCAGTAATTTTGAATGCATTTATAATTCTTGATAACACAATGCCGAGTAAATAACTTTACTACGGAAGGCCTGCATGGCCGTTCCCTCCGATAAGGTTTCTGTGGTTTCCTTATCATAAGGCGAATGCCGGGGGGAGTCCTATTTGCAGGCCACAGCCGACATCCTTCCCATCCTGCACATACAATAAAGTTGATCGTCGTTACAACCTTGTTCATTATAAGCAAGGTGTAAAACACAATTAAAAAAAAAAAAAAAACCTAACCTTACCTAACCTAACCTAACCTAACCTAACCTAACCAAACCTAACCTAACCTAACCTAACCTAACCTAACCTAACCTAACCTAACCTAACCTAACCTAACCTAACCTAACCTAACCTAACCTAACCTAACCTAACCTAACCTAACCTTGGAGAGCAATAAAAAATACAAGGAAACACAACCGACTCGGCACAAAGACCAAACCAAAGAGTGCCCAATATACAGAAGGTATCTAAAACGGTACAGGGACATGGTCGAATACCTTTGCTAAGGGCCCCTCCATCAAAATGGCTCAAGTCAATCTCCAGAGGTGCGAAGCGGCAACGTTGAGCTTCATTGATAAGTTTTCCGAGGAAGGCTATGATGTTGCTCTTCTACAAGAACCCTACACTGGGAATAAAGGAAAAGTCAACAAGAAGATCTTTGATGGACTGACCTTCCAGAAACCGCAAAAAGACCATGTGGTCAGGGCGGCAATCCTAGTGGCCAAAGGGACCGCGAATGACAGCATTATGTTACAGCAGTTTTCCGATCACGCGTGCGTGTTTGTGGAGATGACACTCGGCGGAATTAAGTTGGTCGTTGGATCTGTATACTGCGAACCAGGAGAAAGCGTTGAAAGGAATATTTCCTGCGTCGATAAAATTATGAATTCGGACAAAAAGCATACCGTCCTTTTTGGTGCTGATGCAAATGCTAAAAGCATCTGGTGGGGCAGCGCGCGAACTGACAAAAGAGGAGAAGAAGTCATAGACTTCTTATCTCAACATCAACTCCACGTCTTAAACGAAGGCAATACACCAACGTTCGAAATTACGCGCAATAACATCGATATATCGAGCGTAATTGACGTTACAGTTTGTACGCAAAACCTACTCAGCAAAATCAGTCATTGGAAAGTTGACAGGGAAATAGCTCCACTCTCCGATCATAACGCAATTACATTTGACATTGAGAGACAAACAACGCCTGGTTCGATAGAAGACTCCACGTTTTTGTATAAAACAGCCAAAGCTAACTGGACGAAGTTCCAAAAGAAACTAATAGCTCACGTGGAAAGTAAACAGATCAACGAGGAAAGAATTTCTGAAAACGACCAAACTGTGATACTGGAAAGACAGATTCAATCCATCACGGATGGTATCCACGAATCCTGCAGAGCAGCGATACCACCCATCAGACCTAGACCTCTGAGCTAGAGTCGTTAAAGAAGAAGGCCATAGCCTCTAAAAGAAGACTCAAAAACTCAGCCATCGCGAGGAGAACCCAAATTACGCTTCCAGAATACATTAGAGCCAAACAGGAGTTCAAAGAGGCCATCCAGGTCGCAAGAACCAAAAGTTGGAAAGAATACTGTCAAATCCAAGAAAACGAAACCGTCTGGAGCTGCGTCCAACGAATCTTGAAACCCTACAGTCGCAAACCACCCGAGACTGTCAAAACTGCAAAAGGATTCACAAACACGGCGCGAGAATCTGCGGAAGCCTTCCTCGAGAAATTCTTTCCGGATGATGACACGAACAACGAGACGACCGAGCAGACCAACATTCGAATTAACTCACGCTCCACGCCTTCCCTCGAAGACGAACAGCCCTTTACGCAGGAAGAGGTCAAAAAAATAATCGTGTCCATGAATCCATCCAAAGCCCCAGGAAGTGACCACTTCACCTCTGACATATGTCTACAAGCCTTCGAAGCGATCCCGAAAGAGTTGACAGCCATTTACAATGCTTGCCTCAGACTCGGATGTTTCCCGAGAGCGTGGAAAATTGCCCGAATCAAAATCATCCCCAAACCGGGTAAAGATGACTACGAGGACATATCGTCATACCGTCCGATCGGATTGATATCCGTTCTTGGAAAGACACTCGAGAAACTGATCGCATCCTCATAAGTGAGGAAAATGGAGACTCATAAGTGAGGAAAGACTCAGCTTACGACAGTTTGGTTTCACGCCCCAAACGAGCACTGAAGACGCTCTCTACGACACGGTCAGAAGGATCAAGACCGCCCAAAGAAAAGGAAACGTAGTGCTAGCTATCTCCTTAGATATCCAAGGGGCGTTCGACAATGCGTGGTGGCCGTTCCTGCTCAGCCAGCTGGCCGATAAGAGCTGCCCCCGCAATACTTTCGCACTCATAAAGAACTACCTGAGTGATCGAACTGTCGAGACCGTCTACGCAGGCGTAAAAGTATGGAAAGAGAGCAACAAAGGTTGCATTCAAGGATCGGCCTGCGGACCTATGTTCTGGAACATAATCCTAGACCAACTCCTTCAACTGCCTTTCCATCCCAACGTACACATCCAAGCCTTCGCGGATGATGTCTTCCTCATTATTGAAGCAGCTGACACTCCAACTCTGGAAACGATCGCCAACGTAACTCTCGATACGGTCTCCCAATGGGGAACAAAAGTAAAGCTTTCATTTTCAGAGGCAAAAACAAAGGTGCTCTTCATGACTAAGAGGAGAGTGAGAGAACCAAAGATTATTATGAATGGCCAGCCACTCCCCCTCTCTGAAGACGCCAAAGTACTAGGGGTCACTATTGATCACAAGTTAAACTGGAGCAAACACGTGGACACGATTTGTAAAAAAGCTACTGGCATCACTAATAAATTAACGACCATGGCAAAAGCGACATGGGGACTGCCCCCTGAAGCTATTAAAACCATATACCATGGAATAACAGAGCCAGTAGTGACCTATGCGTCCAGCGTCTGGGCGGACGCTGCGAAAAGGCAAAACATCCGCAAGAAGCTCAACATCGTCCAACGGGCGGTCGCACTGAGAATATGCAAGGCATACAGAACAACGTCGCTCACGTCCGTCCAAGCAATAGCAGGAGTCATGCCACTGGACTTGAAGGTGGAAGAGCTGTCACTAATATACGACACCAAAATAAAAGGTACCATCCAAGAGCTACTCCCTTCGGACGTAAGGCTCCAGAACAAGGTAAAGATTAAAGAACTCCCGCACCCAACCGAACAAATAGGGGTGAAAACCGAATACCTCGGCAATATCGAGCAGTCTTCGACAACTGACGCCGATACCCTATACATCTATACAGATGGTAGCAAAACGGAAGGGAAAGTTGGAGCAGCTTTTGTTACCTTTGACCATGATAATAAAGAGATAGCCACCAAAAAGCTTCCCATGGCAGACCATTGCACCGTCTTTCAGGCCGAGCTCGTAGCCATCAGAGAATCGCTAGAATGGCTAACGAAACAAAGACAAAAGCACTCGCAGGTTAAACTTTTATCGGATTGCAAAAGTGCAATAAAAGCGCTCGAAAACGGAGCCCCGACTAACCGGCTTGTCTTTTCCATACAAAACACCTGCAAAAGCTTGAAAGAAAACGGCACAACGTGCACATTTGCTTGGATTAAAGGACACTCTGGAATACCGGGCAACGAACGAGCTGACCAACTTGCAAAAGATGCAGCAACAAAAACAAAGACTGTTAAAATATATGATAAATTTCCGTTGAGTCACGCAAAAAGGCTTATAAGACAACACCTCCTGAGCAAATGGGAACAGAGATATGCTGAATCGCAAACTGGCAAAGTCACTAAGACATTCTTTAACAACTTACAACAAGCACATGCATTCAGGAAATACAACAAAATCTCATATTTCCTCACACAGATGCTCACAGGGCACGGAGCGAACAAATCATACCTACATCGCTTCAAAAAAGTAGATGATGCCCTATGCCAATGCGATGACACCAGCGAACAGTCCATAGACCATATAATCGAAAATTGTCCAATATTCCAGAGAGAGCGATGGAGCATCCAAATGCTTCTTCAAAGCAATAACATAGACTTCCAAAATAGAACAGAAGCAATAAACAATCCACAATACATAGAATTTTTGGAATTACTTATTAGTAACGCAAATGCGGAGAAGGTCCCAAATAAGGCCGCAGCCGTCATCCCTCCCATCCCAACACAAACACAATAAACACAATACAAACAACTACTAAGACTCTCAACAAAATTTAATATGAACACAACCTTGTATTGTTATAAGCAAGGGAGACAATAACAGACTAACAATCCAAAAAAAAAAAACCTAACCTAACCTAATCTAACTTATGTACGAGAGAAGGAATCTCGCTGCTCGACCTTCACGAAGTATTTATGTGCGAGAAAGCTCGGAAGCCTGTAATCGAACTGATGAGTTAGATCTGGAACAACATCAGACTGGAGAATGAATCAACGGGCAGCATAGACACTCAATAATCATTTTTTTTTCTTTCTTTCTTAATATAATCATTTTGTGTATTCCAGTAATTTTATATGCATTTATAATTCTTGATAACACAATGCCGAGTAAATAACTTTACTACGGAAGGCCTGCATGGCCGCCCCCTCCGATATGGTTTCTGTGGTTTCCTTATCATAAGGCGAATGCCGGGGGGAGTCCTATTTGCAGGCCACAGCCGACTTCCTCCCCATCCTGCACATACAATAAAGCTGATCGTCGTTACAACCTTGTTCATTATCAATCAATCGTCCTTTTCCTCATGACTGAGGATAGCGGCTGTAGTCTGTCGCCACACGTATGGCTCGCCTCCATGCCAATCTGTTTTGGGCTGAACGCAGAGCACCAGTCACCGAAGACCCCATTGTGGACTTAACCAAATCGCTCCATCTGGTCGGTGAGCGACCACGAGATCTCCGTCCCTCCACGCTGCCCATCACAACAAGCTTCTCGAGGCAGTCTGGTTTTCTTCTGGCAATGTGTCCAAAGAATTGAAGGATACGTCTGTAACATATCGTCGACAGACGATCCTCAATCCTTAGCTCGTCTAAAATTGACACATTGGTTCTTCTGGCTGTCCATGGGATGCGCAGCATACGCCTCCAGCACCACATTTCGAAAGCATCGATCCTCTTTCGCTCTGACTCCCTAAGTGTCCATGTTTCCACGCCATAAAGGAACATCGGGAATATCAGAGCCCTGACGAGTCTAGCCTTCGTAGTTTTCGTAATGGTCCTGTCCTTCCATACTCTTGTGAGCTTTCCCAGTGCTCCCTTTGCCATGGCGATGCGTCTTTTTACTTCCGCTTCACAACCACCGGTGTCACATATGTTGGAACCCAGATATGTGAAGTCATGTACTATCTCAAGATGGTTTAGAGAGTTTATTGGGGGAAGTTTACATGTTCTATCAATCACCATCAGTTTGGTTTTGCATTGGTTTGTGCTCAGACCGAGTGATAAACTTTCCCTCTCGACACGATCCAAAAGTTGTTTCATATCGGTCTCGTTTGTGGCTACTAGAGTTGTGTCGTCTGCAAAGCGTAAGTTGGAGATTTTCTTGCCACCAATGCTGAATCCAGCCTCCCAACCATCCAGAGCTTTCCTCATTATATACTCTCCGTATATGTTAAAAAGAGCAGGGGACAGTATACATCCCTGGCGGACACCCTTCTGGACTGAGAAGGTAGCGGAAAAGGCATTATTTAATCTTATTGAGGCAGAACTATTTGCATACAAGTTTTTTAGGATATGTGTAAGATGCTTAGGGACTCCCATCTCATCCAACACCATCCACAGCTTACTCCATCTGACGCAGTCAAAAGCTTGTATTCAGCTGAAGCAGTCAAAAGCCTTGTTCATTATAAGCAAGGTGTAAAACACAATTATAAAATAAAACTTGTTAATTTTGTCGACGGATAATTCGTGGTGAAACTCCATTATACTAGGTATAAATGAAAACACTAATTAGTTTTAGTTTCACTATATAATTTTAACACTGGCACTGACCGGTATCGATCTGAAGATCATCGTCAGAGTGCGCGAAAATGAAAGTAAACAGAGTTTAAATAGATATGACTGAAATATTGGTACACAACCTTTTTTTTTTTTTTTGTAAAGTTCTATCAGTTCGATTAGTATTGCCAGAAAGAACTGATGAAGAAAACTGGCAAACAAAACAGTATGGTAAATATGTGTGATGTATACAAAGTTTAGCAATGTTGAAGTAGAAAGAAAAACTGATTTTACATTATACAATATAGAAACGAATTATAAGAAATATAAATATTATTGAGTATCCAGAGGTTGTGTATCCATGTAGTGAAGACCAAATGTGTGTAGGTATCTGAAACAAAGAGAGTGGCCGGCAGTAAACTTTACTGCCGGCCAGTTTTACTGCCGGCCACTCTCTTTGTTTCAGATACCTACACACATTTGGTCTTCACTACATGGATACACAACCTCTGGATACTCAATAATATTTATATTTCTTATAATTCGTTTCTATATTGTATAATGTAAAATCAGTTTTTCTTTCTACTTCAACATTGCTAAACTTTGTATACATCACACATATTTACCATACTGTTTTGTTTGCCAGTTTTCTTCATCAGTTCTTTCTGGCAATACTAATCGAACTGATAGAACTTTACAAAAAAAAAAAAAAAAGGTTGTGTACCAATATTTCAGTCATATCTATTTAAACTCTGTTTACTTTCATTTTCGCGCACTCTGACGATGATCTTCAGATCGATACCGGTCAGTGCCAGTGTTAAAATTATATAGTGAAACTAAAACTAATTAGTGTTTTCATTTATACCTAGTATAAAATAAAACCTAACCTAACCTAAGGTCTTGAATTTCTTTCCTAGGCAAGCCAAGATTTTCGGCTTCAATGAGCAATTCCGCTACAGCTTTACACCTTACTTGGATTTTGAGGTTTATTTCTTCGCCATTCGTTGAAATCTTCGAAGACATTAACTATTGAGGTTCTGTGCTGACCACTCGTTTAAATCGAACGAATTTACCGATCCACTAGATGACTAGATGATTATTCTCTAGGCCATTTTTTTATTATTTTCCAACTGTCGATTTGTTCAAGAGAACTTTTTTCTCTTCACATATCGGCAAAGTTTCAAGCCAGGATACGCGAGATTGTATGCCAGGTCTATATTATTCACGGTTTTTCCAAATTTGAAGTAAAAAAAAACAACTTTGATGCTTCGCAGCATATAAATTCAATATACGGAACATATATGCTGCGAATTCCGCCATACAAATTGTATGAAGCGATGTCGTCACTAAATTCAATTTTTATAAAAATTGTTAAAAAAAATCGAGATGTAGGTACTACTACAATACAATATTTTTTATAGAAAATCAAATTTTCTAGTTGGGGTGTTTCTGCTTTTTTCGATTTTTTTAAACAAAGGATTTATAGGCAGTTAAACACATAAATTTATCATGAAAAATTTTCTTTATAATTTTTTTTTGAAAAACTCTGATTTGTGATTTTGTATTTGTCTATGTTCATACCAATTTTCAGCGTTATAGCTTTTATGGTTTCTGAGATATATGGAAAAATAAATTAAAAATTCAAAAGGAGATAACCCCTGACTGAAAAAAAATTCAACATTCTGAGTAAGTAAGTTTTGTAAGCTTATCCAACTGTCGATTCGTTCATGAGAATTCAATTCTCTGAATGAATCGACATTATTAAGCCAAGATGCGTGTACGAAGGAAAATTTTGTATGGCGTAGTGGACTTTTTGCATTCTAATCCAACTGTCGATTTGTTCAGGAGAACTTTGTTCTCTTAACATATCGACAATGTTTCAAGCCAGGATACGCGAGAATTGTATGCAGAGGTCTACTTTTTTGAAGTCAAAAAACACCAACTTAGAGGCTTCGCAGCATATATGGTCCATACACGGATTTACTCAGAATTCGGAGTAGAACATTTCGTGTGTCTGTGTGTGTGTGTGTGTGTGTGTGTCCGTCCCCCCCTTATAACTTTTGAACTGCTCAATTTACAGAGCCCGAAATTTCATAATATATAAAAAGTTATAGGCCTACAAAACTTTTATACTCAGAATTTTGAATTTTTGTTTCATACAGGGGTTATCAACTTTTGAATTTATACTTAATTTTTCCATATATCTCAGAAACCATAAAAGCTAGAACGCTGAAAATTGGTACAATTATAGACAAATACAAAATCTCAAGTTAATTTTTTCAAAAAAATTCCAGGATTTCTCAAACATTTTTTATTTAGAAAAATATTTTTTTATGATAAATTTATGAGTTTAACTGCCTATATTTCCAAATATTTCAAAAATATCGAAAAAAGCCGAAACACCCCAACTAGATAATTTAATTTTCTAAAAAAAATATTAACATTGTATTAGCACATCTCAAACTTTTTTTTAACAATTTTTATAAAAAATGAATTTAGTGACGACATTGCTTCATACAATTTGTATGGCAGTCGCCTACACACAATATGTAAGAAGACTTAATAGTTTGATTGGTACTTAATCTCCAAACATACATACAGAACCATCATGCTGTTTTCATATTCCGGGTAGGAAAACAGGACTGACCTCCATACTGTCATATCTTGACATTCATACCTAGGTACATGTGTTGTATAGAAAACCAAATATCTTAAAATATTAAATAATTTGTTTTTATAGGTTTATAGTTTGGTACCTATTCTTCAACTATATATACTATCGCTATCGACAGTTGGATCTCATGTGTTACATGCAACTAGTTTTAATAACAGAAAAAACATCCTTTTTTTGTATAAGTTTAATTAAATTGCGTGAAAAAAAATGTTCGTTTATGGCGACGAACCAATAGCCTTCTTTTGTTTTATTACAAAATACAGCGAGAAATCCAAGATGTTGGCAGAGAATAAACGTGATTTTACAAAATAAACGGTAATTATGGCCCGAGATATCAGTTGGCCCTTAAATCGTTGGCTTTAGTAATCCAAGTTAAAAATTTAGGGAAGATTAAATTTCATTCGCGTATTTCAGTGCAAAATGAAACGTCAGTTACGTAATCTTCAACTATAGATATATTTTACGTTTTTCTATGGTTATTTTCTATAACGCATCTGTCAAATTGTAATAACCTTAAATGATACGTGACGCGAAGCTGTGACTAAATATTATTTTATTATTATAACAACACATTATTTTATTTGTTACATTACACAGCATGTTACTTTTTCAATTTTTTATACCGATCGATGTTTTTTTTAATTAAAATCAAACACTGTAGTGAAAAAATGTCATTGAATATGTACTACGTACGTAGTAGTTCAATGCAAAATGTATGTACATTTTACAGATGGATATGGAACTAAGTGATAATGGTAAAATAGTGTCTTATGTAGAAAATTTAAGAATACACATTATATAATATATAGAAACAGGATGGATCAATTTAAAAAGTGGGATGAAAAACATCGCAAAAATAAAGTTGCGTGCCTGACGTTTCATTATGGCTGACAGTTTATTTCGTTTGTTGTCAGGCAATACATCGTAATTATGTAAAAAATAAAATAAATATTAAATACATGAACCACTTCTATATCAAGTCTTTTATTTTAACAACAAAAATAAATCATGATTATAATTATTATGCATAGTTATTTGTAGTATAAAATGAAATAAAACATTAAAGCGTGCGGCGATTAGTACGCCACCTGGCGAAAAAGACTAGAAACAATACTTAACTCAAAATTAAGACACGCGATCCGCCAGAAACGTTGAGTTAAATATTTGTCGTTTAGTGACGTATTTAAGGGAAGATTAGGTACTGAAATACGCAATATTTTTGTTAAACTTGAGTTAAACTCCTAAGGGCCGACTGAAATACTGGGCCTATGTAGTTCTAATTTGCTAAATTTAGAGATTTAGGAAGCCGTGTATTCTTTAACTTCTTGTTTTTTTTTTAATTTTCAAGATGGATATCGGATATATTTATACTAATTAGGAGGAGTAGATTTCAAAATAATTTAAACTTTTTTGTTTTCATTTGAAATTATGTGAAACTAATATGGCTGCCGTGATTTAAAGGTAGTTTTTCAAAATGAACGATTGTTGTGTTTATCGTGTTCTAGGTACTTTGCTACATTTTGAGATTTAGGAAGACTTCTTCTTGTTCTTTTTTTGAATTTTCAAAAAGGATATCGATTTTTACTAATTAGAAGGTGTAGATTCCGAAATAATTGTAACTAAAGTTATGGAAGGGCAGTTGGACCTTCTTCTCCCAGGATACTTCACGTTCATATGTAAAATGTCCAAATACACGATGAAGAAGAAGAAGATTTTTTTTATCCAGAAACTATCCCGGATATATGCTTGATAATTCATCAAAGTTTCATTGCAATCGGATGAATGGTTTAGGAGCACATGTAGCATCATACATACATACATGGATACATGCATACAAACATTCAAATTAATAATGTAGATTTATTAACATGTGATTGAAATATCGAGATTTTGTTTGGGGAATTCTGTTCAATCTACATATATTTTAAGATGTTCACATTATTCTTTTCATATGCCATTTTTACTCTTCACATCAAGAGTTTCGTCGTGATTTGTTTGTATGTATGGCGTACGCCGTACGGCCTACAGATTATCCTTTTTGTGTCCTCTCTACAGCTCAAACTATATGTAAGTCCGATCGACTTCATATTAACATCATATGTGTAAAATCCATAAACCCAAAGCTGATTTGTTTTCCATAGATATCCGTTAATTTCTTCTCTGTGATTTCATCTGTCCAAATTTTCAAAATGCTCTCACGGTCTGGAAAATTAAGGTATTTTTCTACTGTTTGAAATTTTGATACAAAAGAATACACTCATCAAAAATGCATTCAAGGATTGTCAAAATTTAAAGAAAAAATCTATGGTCTGCCATATCAATGTGAAATAAATTTTATATTTGTTTTAAATAGCTTCAACAGCTTTTGTTTTTATAAAAAATGTATATGTCCTTGTTAAACAAGTAGGTACATATACTATACATACATCTTCCTAAGTTGTTAAACAAGTACATATAGGTACATACATCTTCCTAAGTTGTTAAACAAGTACATATACATACATCTTCCTAAGTTGTTAAACAAGTACATATACATACATCTTCCTAAGTTCCCTAAAATAAGGATATAAATGCTTTAAATAGCTTCAACAGCTTGACAAAATAGCTTCTGTAAGGGAAAATTGAGTGTTCAACTTCATATTGATATTGTATGTGTCTCTATAGACAAGTGTATTTTTTACTCTCCACTTCTATCTTCCTCAAGGGGTAGGCAGTGAGAACCGAACATCGCATTCTTCTATCTTGACACATACATCGATACATCAACATTGATATACTGTCTCATACATGTTTATAATACTAGTAATGTAATTTTACTTAAAATTTCTCAGCAGGTATCATGTAGAAAATGCATACAATGAATTTCGTGACAATGTTTTTGTGTGTATGGTATATTGTGAAAACTATAGGAATCTTATTGTTGTTTATGAATCTAATAGAAATGTTCTTCATAAAAATGCATTTAGGGATTGTCAACCTTTCAAGAAGAAAAAAATGAACACTAACTATGGTGTGGGGAGTTTAGTATTGGCTACAACCCACTCCTTCTTTTGCTTCTATTTGTAGTGAAATAAAGAATAATATATGGAATGATATTTATTTTGGTGGGTCAATAATTAAAATATATGACTATACTTATTTATTTTGTTTATTTTCATTATGATATAAGTGGGTAGGTAGGTAGGTACCTATCATATTTATAAATCAAATTTATTCACAAATAAATTATTTTCTAACTTTACATACTTAGTAGAAAGATAAATTAATAATATTGTTGTATTGTTGAGATATATATAATATGTAGGTAGGTAGGTAGGTACTGCTTATATTGGATGAGGTTGATGTGATGATGTATGACCAGGTTCACCATGCAGTGTGTTAGTTCTCCGTTGTGCTCTCAACAAACTTCCAACCTCCACAGCAGTGACTCTTCTCTTCTCTCTCAGACTGTGGAAGCCAACTACAGCCAAGGATGGAGGTCTATCGGAGGAAGGAATCACCTCCAGCCTCGAGTACTGAGGGGGTGCTGGAGAGTTTCTCTCCCCCGATGTCATTGTCAATCTGGAAGTATGTACATATATAACATTATGATCAAATAGAAGATGTCTTTGAATGAACAAAAACAAAGATTCTTGTCTTGTCTTGTCTTGTCTGCGATAACATTTCATATTGTTTCAAAAAAGAAATTGAACAACCTTCAATAGATGGCATTATTTATGTTATATAATAGTAAACCATCTCTACCGGTCCCGATATTACTATTAATGTAAATAATGTTACTTTAGTATTTAGAAACTATATTCACGTTAATTTGTATGTTACATACTCCTACATACATATGTTCTACATACGTCCTGATTGGCCTCAGTTGAATCGTTCAAAAAGTTCGGTGCTGGAACGTTGCTAAAAAACGAAAATAAGCTTTTGGAAAAGAAGTTACAATTATCCTGTTCACTATTGGTAAGTTCATTTTGATAATATAAAACAGGGATTTTTTCAACATTCGCCTTTTTTGTAAATAGTCTCTTTTATTTTTTTATGCATATAAGGCTCCATTTTTAGCGTAAAAAATCCTCTTTCCCTTTACATTTTTCCGAAAAATGATTAACATTTAAAATTCATCTCTGTCCATTATCATCTGCATAATATGTACTTCACTATATGTAGGTCTTATTCTGCGGCATTATCAATACGATGGAAGTATACCTATTACCTACTTCTAAATTACCAACCTGCGTTGCACTCTACGAATACTTCTTCGAATCGAGTTCCTCAGCATCTTGGCAAGACGTGCTCCGGTAGCAGTAGAGTAGGAGGGGGGAGGCGTGTATTTTGGAGGAGGATCCTCCTCTTCGTCAGGTACTGCGGGTGCGGGCGGCGGAGGATTGTCACGTGGAGGAAGGGGAGGTGCTGGAGGCGAGTTTTGAGATGAATCCGGTCTTATGACATTTCCAAACTCATCCAGACGAGGTCGGTACAACAATTGTATACGCTGAAATGAGGCCAATAACATTATCTAAATAGAAACCTACATCGATTATTTTGTTTTCGATATGTTATTGTATTTGTTTTCGACTATCTTCAATGTCCCTCTATTGGCCAAAACTGTGAATATTTTAAGGAATAAACAATCGTTTTTATAATATTGTCACACAAAATTTCAGTAAAACGGAGGGTGTTCTAAAATTTGATTAACTATAAACATCGTTAGTAATTTAAAGTTGATCAGCCCATTACTTTGTATATAGTTTAAACAAAATTTCTGCAAAATCAAACTATTCGAAATGGTTTGAAGTTTAATTGAATTTAAGCTTTGTAAAGAGTTAAGTGTTGGCCACATCCCATTCACTTTTATAAATTGCCATCAAGTATATAAATTTTCTACACAATTGAACTATAGTTAATGCTTTTAAATGTGACTGATTATCAAAGTTATTAAGAGATCAGTATTGGCCACAACATCCATTTTTATAGATCATCATAAGGAGTATGTATAGAAAATTTTAGCAATATCGGATGATGGGATTCTCTTTAATATTTGACTGAACAAAAGTCTTAAAGGAGTCTACCATACCATCACGCCCATTTAAGGTAGGCAAACTTCTATCTTGACATACATTTCTCGCTTCGTTCATGTCCATGCATCTTCTCATACACGCTCTTGTTATTCTTACTTGTCTCCATCTTTCAAAATTAAATTGATGTGACCGTGCCAAATTTTCCTTGGCAACCTCTTCATTTCGTTCCTCTTTTATCAGCCTTATAATATATACCTTTTTTGTCAGACGGTCATCACTCATTCTTTCTAGGTGGCCAAACCACTTTAGGGCATTTTATTTTCATCTTAATAACGTTAAGTAAGACTTAAAATTACTCTACATCTACTGTACCTACTAAAAAGTAAGGCTGTCTGACTATACCTAATATCCGGCGTAAAGTTAAGGAGTCTACTGTTGGCCATATTCCATTCGTTTTTATATCAGAAGAATGTTTGCATAAAAATTTCGGCAATAATAATAATAATAATAAGCACTTCCTTGCAGCCTGCGCAAGTGGCGAGTTTATTGCCGTAAGGCAATTTCTTCCAACTAACCAGTGTTTCCAGCCCAGAGAAGCAATATTTGCATGAGAAATGAATTTAAATAAATTTCCCTTTTGCTGATTGGATTATAGAAAATATTTAAAATATGATTGAACAAAAGCATGAATGAGTCTAGTATAAAACAAACCATTCGTTTTGAAACTTTCCATTAAGTAGGAAATATTTTTTTTGGAAACTTCAAACTATAAGAAGTGGTTTAAAATTTGATAAGAGTTGTGAAGAGTTTAGTGTTGGCCACAACTCACTCATTTTTATAACTTGTTATCAAGTGTGAAAAGTGTATTTAAAATTTCCGCTTGGATCGTTGAATGAACCCAAGTACTGCATTTCAATATTGTTTCACAGTAATTTTGTACTTATTTATTATTATTAGAAAAAATTTTGTGTTTAAATAAATTTTATTATGTTTTTGTGCAAAAATAAAGAACGAAAACTTTAGAAGTTGATGATAAACCAATGGATATTACATATTTATATAGTAGATAGTGTAAATACTAACATCCAATATATCTGGTGGTCCTGATGAAACATATCGACATGTTTGTATAACAGCCACTAAAACAACAAGAAGTAGAGGAGCCAGTTGTAGTAACATTATCATCCATGTACCATCTGCTCCATTACTGTTCCAAGTATTACGATATCGTCCCATCTTAAAGTCCACTACACTCACCACCTACATATGTACATACATAATAATAATTTATTAGAAAAAAAGATAAAAGATTATTTTATCTAAAATTATAATTAATTATAAGTTGTGATTTAGAGAGGAGCTCAAAATTCTAAAAATTTTTTTTTTAAAAAAGACATGAACAAAGGCACACAGTAACAATAATTTGTAAACACACACACGCGTGCACGAAATAAACAATAAAAAATCAGTTAATTGTATCTAGTAACGAGATTTCAGCCTATCCCGATGCGGAGCTACCAGCGACAGGAGTGCAGATGTACATTTCTCACATACCACTATCTTCTCACCTAAAAGGGCACATTTAGAGTGGGTGTTGAGCCTTATTTTTGAACTGTGTGGAATGTTATTTTGCCTTTTGTATTATTGATTACCCGGCTCGGGTTCATTGCGGGACAGTGATAATAAGAAGAGGTGGAGGCACTATTCTCAACTAATGCCTAACATCAAGATGTATTTTAAATAAATAAAATATAATTACAATGAGTGCAACTGGCAGTATGACGTTCCATGTGAATGCGAGTAACGGTGCGCAGGCCGAGGGGGGCGGAAGGAAGCGGTCAGCCAACTGGTCCCCGGCATATGGTCTGCCACGAAGTAGGAAGACGGCAGCCAGCAGTGTGGACAGCAGAAGACACTGCCACCAGACACCGACCACTCCACGATCCAGTAGACAGGACCACTCCCACCCCTTGGTCGAGCCCAGGGACAGAGACACCAGACCCAGAGACAGACACAGCAACAGTGCGGGACGAGGGGGTGAAGGGGCACCACCAATCTTTGTACAAGTTCATAACATTATTAGACCATTTATATTTTAAACATTTATATGATCGATTTTTTTATCGTATTGGATATCACATCTTAGAGGTCATATAACACAAAGTTCAGACGCAAATAGTAGAAATTAGGTTTGCTTGTATTATATATACATATATTATTACAAAAAATTCATAAAACTACAAAAATGTATCTAATATATCTAAATTTATGTATATGTATTGTATGTGCTAAATCAATTTGACACAGGAAGCGACCACAGATTGGTGAGAGTCTCCTTCAAAATTAATTCAATAACAGAAAGATATAACATGATACACAAGAAACCCCAAAAAACTCCTACAACAGAAATAATTACCGTACCAAACACCAATCTTAATTTAAAAAAGAATTAAATCGACATTTAGAATCCCATGAAAAGAATATGGAAATGAATGACCTTACAGATAAAATTTCAACAAGTATACATACCTACTAAAATAACCTTCAGATAAAAGAACAAAAACCAAAAATTATCCCCAAATACACTAAAACTTATGGAGAAAAAAAAATATTAGATAGAGACTCGGTTGAAGATAGAACACTTAATAAAACCTTGAAAAAAGATATTATAAAATATATTCGAAGACATAACACAGCCCTTTATTCGAAACAATAGAAGCAAATAAAAATATGAAGGTTCTGCGATGAAACAAGTGTATTGGAAAATTGAATGATAATCAAAATCAAAGAAAAAGATGGAAAATCGGTCAATAGTAAGGAAAATATCGCAGAGACAATACACGAAACGCGAAACTCTACGATACAAAAACACAACAAACAGCCAAGTATTGAGCTATATTGCATGTTGGATCAGAGGAAATTGACCGCAGTGAACTGTTAAATGCCCTTAAATATATCAAAAATAAAATGTCCGGGTGAAGATCAAGTAACTGACAATATGTTATAATTAGGTGGGGGATGAGGTTATCGAAGCAGTGAGAGTACTTTTAAATAAATGCCTAGAACAAGGAAGCATTCCCAACAGCTGGAAAAATGCTGAAGTAGTGATTTCACACAAGAAAAATGGGGTATAATTGAAGTATTGAATGACGCAAGAGTCGACTCACGACATACCGAATTGATCAAATATATATGTATATATATGACTATGCCACAATGGATGTGAAAATCGATAATACAAAAACAGATAAAATAAAAATCGACAGAGGCGTCAAGCAAGGAGATACCATCTCTCCCAAACTAATCACTTTGGTCTTAGAAAATATATTTAAAACACTTAACTGGGAATACTGAGGAATAAAAATTGATGGTACATGCTTGACTCATCTCCGCTTTGCAGACGACATCGTACTTCTTAGCAACGACCTGGAAGAACTAAGTATCATGATTAAAGATATCCATGATGCTTCCCTGAGGTTTGGGTTAGAAATGAACCACAGCAAACCCAAAATCATGAGTTCGTCCAAGAGAAATATAAAAATTGATGACAAAATAAATGAAACTATTGAAGAATACATCTTCCTCGAACATAAGTTAAAAATGGGAAAAGAAAAACAGGTGGTAAAAGTACCCAGAAGAATTGAACTTGGTTGGGCCGCCTTCGGAAAGCTCAGTCATATAATAAGAAACAAGGATATCCCCATTAATTTAAAAAGGAAAACCTACGAAGCATGCATATTGCCTATGGTTTCAAAACAATATACCTAACCATAAATACTATTTACAAATTGAAATACGCGCAACGATCCATGGAGCGGCAAATGTTGGGCATAAGTCTGAGTGATAGAATTACAAATACAGAAATCAGACAAATGTTGGGCATAAGTCTGAGTGATAGAATTACAAATACAGAAATCAGACAAATGTTGGGCATAAGTCTGAGTGATAGAATTACAAATACTGATATCAGACGCCAAACAAAAGTCGCCGATATCATGGATCGGATCGCAAAATTAAAATGGCATTGTGTAAGATACGTGGCCAGACAGCCAAACTCAAGATGGACTCCAAAGTCATAAAGTGGAAGCCATGGGAAAACAAAAGGGGTGTCGGTCGGCCACAGAAGAGATGGGCCGACGATATTGTTGTGGTCACTGGGAAAAATGGATTGAAGCGGCACAGGATAGAGAAAAATCCATCAGTGGAAAGAAGGCTAGAGATAAGAATAATAATAATAAGAAGAAGTTTGAATGTCGTTTGAGGTCAATGTTCAAAATATATTTAGTAGCTGAGTCACTCAACATGAAAAAATATTTGAAATCTCCCGTATACCCCCTGAGGCCACAGTCGGACACTATGTGGTCTATGGTATTTCTCTCCGTACGCCCTGAGGCCACACTCAGACACAATGTGGTCTATTGTCTGTCTCTCCGACCCGCAATTGCATCTAGGGGAGTCCAATCAACCACATTTGTATGATTCCTTTATTTACTACATGTAATGGTACCAGATGATCAGAGTTCTAATCCTACCTCCACCGATTCAATTTGCTCCTAGCACAAGTTATTTGCATGGCCGTATTATGAGGATGTAGGTATATAATGTTAGGTATACAAATTTCAAAGACATATTTATTATTTAAAAATAAAATGTGGAATAATATAATTGAATAATGATGGATAGATGGGTCGATGGCAGAGCGGTTAGCACGCTGGGTTAGTAATCCAGTGGTCGCGAGTTCGAATCCTGCCTCGACCCATTTCGTTCACCTATAGCACAAGCATTTATGTTTATTTTAAGGAACGTAGGAAGATGTATATGTACTTGTTTAACAAGGACATATTCATTTTTTGCAAAAAAAAAAAAAAAATGTTGTATTTATACCTCAGAGAGTGCCATAGCTATAGCACCACATATAGAAGCCAACTGAGCCGTGCCCAAGAGAACAAGGGAGAGATAGAAGAGTGCTGTCCAACAAGAGGACATATTGGATGTAGAGACGAGAGCTGCTGCAGCAGGAAACAGTTCCGTGGCAAGTCGTAGTGGCGTCACTCCTGTACCACCTCCAGGTCTCCATACTCTGACCCCCAACATGCCTCCTTGGTGAGACAAATGACGTACGCTCGGAGGACGATCTTTTCGCATGAACACTCTCCATGATGCCTTCTCTAATAAATATAACATAAGTACACATCAACATATTATATCCACATAAATATCAAATATAATATATGTATATCAGCGAACCCTGGATTAAGTACATTATTTAATGTAAAATCTAGACTACAGGAACTGACAACATCATAATGACCTGTCTCTTTCCCGAATACGCCACAAATTAAAGTCCTTGGAAAACAGGTCAATTGTTTTTGACATGACATTCCTACACAAAATAGTTAACAGTGTTATATTGACACTGATGCACTTCTTGCGAAAATTCCCCAAAACATACCGACGAAATAAACTAGAAAAAAATATACATTCAGACTTCCCATATGTGGCACAAATTATGCACAACACTCTTTCATATACAGAGCATTGATCTCTTCAACTCATCGCATGAAAGATTTAAACTATTCATTTTGGCTAAGAGCGTTTCCTCGTCGCTCTTAGTGATCTTACGTAGGCTTCCCATAACGCCCAATTTCCTTACAATTTCCTTTTCCTAGAGCAAAAAATATTATGTTATGGATGTTTCTTTTTCAATTCATATTTTAACCAATAATATTCATCAAACATTTTTGGCTTATTTATTGTATTACTGTCTGCTTGTCCTATGTATGTATTTAGTTGGCTGTATGTTTGTTTTTTCGATAAATAAATAAAATTGTTGTTAAATAATATCAATATATAGGTAGGTACCATATGACGTGGTGTGGTAGTAGAATCCGTGTAAGTTGATCTGATAGTGACAAGCGAGGGCTATAGAGGCAGCCACGAGGAGCAGCAGAGGTGTAAGTACCAGCGGCAGTATGAGGGAGCGAGATGGACTCTGAGATCGGGAGGTACGAGAGGGACCCACCAGAGACCAGACACAGGGAGCCAATATACCCCATGTCAAAAAAACTTCTTCAACCGCCGCTGACCAACTCTGAAATAAATTATCAAGTCTCTAAACAAAGGCTGAAAAATTAAACTATAAAGAACTAAATATATTTTGCTTCCGTGTGACACATCTTTACAATGAGGATGTAAATATGTTATTATATAATATTGTGTTATTCTTACATGAACAACGGATATTTTGATTAATTTAACAAAAAATGTAAATGTATAAAAATGTACAAAGAATGTAAATATAAATGTAAATGTACACCTGCGTGTTTATGAAGAAGTCATTCCATGATGTATAAGGTAAACTAACAGTTATTGGTGCAAGAGACACCAATCTACCACATACTGCCACAAGACCACCACCACCAAGTACTGTCACTACCATTGACACCTGAAACAAACATACATAGGTACTTTATTAGAATAATAATTAAAACTTTTTATTGTGTAAAATAGAAATATAATCTGTGGTGGACTTATTGCCCATATGCAATTTCTACCAGTCCACAACTAATGATATCAACATCATCATATGTTATCTCTCGTGATTTCTTTCAATCGGCGTTTATGAGCAATACACCCGTTATGCCTGACGTTGTTTACTAAGGTAAGGTGGATATTTATGGTGTGATGTTCTCGGGAGCAGATATATTGAAGAGATTGAAAACAGATTTGAGTAAAGGCCTGGGTTCAGACGGCACACCACATTATTAAAAGAAACTGTGCTTCTAAACTGGCAAATCTTTCCGTCTTATTGGAAAAGATCTTATTTTACGCCTATTTATAAGGCCGGCGACAAACATGATATTAAAAACTATAGACCAATTTCTAAAGTCTCTACATTTAGTAAACTTATGGGAAAAGTTGTGGTTGAGCAAATAACACCTTTCATTATGCGATTCATTATAGATTCATTTCTAATTTATAATCAACATGGATTTTTCCCTGGAAGATCGGTGGCAACTAACATCTTGGAATAAACAGAATATATACTGTCGTTCATGAAAGCAGGTAGGCGTGTTGATGCAATATACACAGACTTTTCGAAAACGCTCGATAAGATAACCATGACATTATTAATACACAAACTTGAAGTTTATGGTAATCACGGAAATTAATGATGAACTTCATACATCAAACACAGGCGTTGGCAATTAGTAACTTTAGGTCAAAATTCAAGGTGTGCATTTCAGGAGTTCCTCAGGGCTCTTATATGGGTTCTATTCTCTTCATATCATATATCAATGTGTATACGGATGATATTAAAAATTAAAAAAAAATTGTTCACAAAACTTCTCATCAAAAAATACATACAGCCACATTTTTTCTGCGTGCGTTTTCCAAGCTCTAGTCGTTTACTAGCCACAGGATCTTTTCCATAAACCATTTCTAAGAACCATATATTTAGCTCGCGAATTTATGGATTTTTTTCATTATGGAAATATAGAATGCCATGAAATTCATACCAATATCAAATTCAATACACCTACTCGCTGGACAAAACATACGTCACTTTTCTTCTCCGAAATCTATAAAACTAGTTTTCTATAAATAGTACATGCATTATAGCACTACTTCCCAAACATTTTTCATAAATTTTGCAAAAATTGAATTTTGTGACGACATCGTTTGTAGTATACACAATATCTACGGGGACTCTCAATAGTTTGATACTTAATCTTCATACATACATACATACACACTGTCCCTCCTTCTTTTTCTTCTTCAGCCTGTTTTTTCCATTCTTGGACAAAGGCCTCCCCCTTGATCCTCCACAACTCCCAGTCTTGGGCACACTGCATCCATCTCCTTCTCCGTCACATTTCTTGATGTCATCAGACCACCTTTCCTGGGGTCTGCCGACACAGCTTCGGCTTGTTCTCGGTCGCCATTCTACGATCTTTTTGGTCCATCGTGAATCCTGGCATCTGACAATATGCCCAGTCCAACTCGACTTAAGACCAGCGACCCTTTCCGCTACATCGGTTACTATGGTTCTTTCTCTTATCATGACATTCTGAATTCTGTACCTTATTGAAATACCCAGCAACTTTCTCTCCATAGTTATCTGTGTCACACTGTCCCATCTTGACACAAATGAAAACAAAACAAAATAGAAAACAAAATTTCGAGTAAATATGGAAATATTATATTGGATTTAAGGATTTATAGTGTGGTATGTATTCTTCAACTATACTTACAATCGGTATCAACTGTTGGATCTCATGTGTTACATGCAACTAGTAAAAAAATTATGATACCTTCCCAAGTGATGCAAGTCCTTTAGTGAGTATTAATGCCACAGCCACCCAAACAACCATCAGATGGAAGACTAAATAAAAGCGAAGTGAAGATCCTCCACCTCCTCCCCCCAAATCATCTTCCCCGCCTCTAACTTGTAGCACTTCTGCATTCAAATATCCTGGAATAGTCTCTGCAATCTCCCATGTACTGTTATCTTGCTTCCTCTCACCTGAAACATGTTACTTGGTAGGTAAAATAACCTCCTATCTATCTGTGGCTCTACAAATAATTATAGAGCTACTTTTATATTTCAAATTTTCACTTTACTTTCTTCGTCTATCAAATAATTTTGTTTAAATTACGGTTTGGAAAACCTGGCGATTCGTTCATGAGAATTCAATTCTCTGAATGAATCGACATTATTAAGCCAAGATGTGAGTACGAAGGAACATTTTGTATGGCGTAGTGGACTTTTTGCATGCTAATAACACCAACTAGAGGCCTCGCAGCATATATGTTCTGATACATGAATTTACTCAGAATTCGGAGTAGAACATTTTATGTGTGTGTGTCTGTGTCCCCCCCTTATAACTTTTGATCCGCTCAATGTACAGAGCCCAAATTTTCATAATATATAAACAGTTATAGACTTACAAAACTTTTATACTCAGAATTGTGAATTTTTTTTTCAGTCAGGGGTTATCAACTTTTGAAATTTTGGTTTATTTTTCCATATATCTCAGAAACCTTAAAAGCTAAAACTCTGAAAATTGGTATAAACATAGACAAATACAAAACTCAAATAAGAATTCCAGGGTTTCTCAAACATTCTTTATTAAGAAATATATTTTTTATGATAAATTTATGAGTTTAACTGCCTATATTTCCATTTTTTTTTTAAATATCGAAAAAAGCCGAAACACCCCAACTAGATAATTTAATTTTCTGAAAAAAATATTAGCAGATCTCAATTTTTTTTTAACAATTTTTATAAAAATTGAGTTTAGTGACGACATTGCTTCATACAATTTGTATGGCAGTAGCCTACACACAATATCTAAGAAGACTTAATAGTTTGATACTAATCTCCAAACATACATACATACCATCATTCTGTTTTCATATTCTGGGTAGGATCAAAGGACTGACCTCCATACTATCCTATCTTGACATACATACCTATGTACAGTGTTATATAGAAAACCAAATAACTTAAAATATTAAATAATTTGTATTTATGGGTTTATAGTTTGGTACTTATTCTTCAACTATACGTATTATCGCTATCGACAGTTGGATCTCATGTGTTACATGCAACTAGTTATATAAAGTATTTTGGGTAGACTTCCTCAACGGGTGTCGTCTGTCTAGAGAAGAGTTTCCCGGACGACAGTGACTTAGATTTCATTGTTTATTTCACAATATACCTAAATTATAAAGAAGAGTAAATTATTGTTGGCCTTCGTGGCTCAGTTTGTTAAGTATCTGACTGCTGATTCAAGGTACCGGGTTCGATTCTCGGTGGAGAATCGAACTGTTTTTAATAGTGTTTTCAGTCTAGATCTATCAGACGATTAACATCGTAAGTCTCCAGAATGTGGTAACATGTTATTGGGTACGTGTTAAATTGATATTTGACATAGTACCTACCTGTCAGTTGCCCGAGATGAAATATAAAAATAATATAAAATAAAATAATATGTCTGCTATGAAGTAATCCCGTGGCTGTGGGTGTGTTATTTCATAAACACAGGAAAAAAATATCGAAACACATGTTTTTGTTTAAAAATTGTATAATGCAAAATAATTGTGCTTATATTCAACCTTTGTAATAAAAGATTATGATGTAGTGTTCAACAATTACTTACTATAAAATGTAAAATGGAATTAATTTTCAAATATAAAACCTGTGTCAATGTCCCGTGTTGGTTTCTCCCACCGATACTTGGCGTGCTGCGGTACGAAGGAATCTCTGAAGTAAATAAGGAGATATGAGAGACCAGCGGCGTAGTAGAGCGCTAGAAGTATATGAGCCAACAACAGAGAGATTCCCAGACCTCGGCACAATGGAGAGATGCGCCATCCTCTCAAGTAGCCAGCACCGAGGGCATGTCCCAGAGCAGTAAACAATGCCAACAAAGGAGCACCCAAACCCAAAGAAAGCATCATGAACTGCACCACGAAGTTGGAACCCAAGTTTAGAGTCAATAAACCGAAGCGGCACACATTGTATGGTCCCAAACAGCACGACACAACTGCACCAGACAGACCCCACCATCCCGCTTCATTCTTCACATCCTCATCCAGAAGAACGGTCACCTCATCTCTTGCTACTTCGTTAACACCACTAACACTGGGAAAACTGAAAGGGAATTATAAAGTATTTATTATGAATCTATTTACGCGACAAAACATTTTTCCAAAAATCAAAATCATATTCGATCTAATTTTTATAACTATATTTTGTTGTGAATCTTTTAATTCTCTTTTTCAAAAAGCTAACAATATGAATTTTATCGCTTAATAACTATGACGTTATTTTTACTCTTCACACTATGGAATAGTGGAGAGTCATGATTTCAAAATTTTTAGCGTATTTTTTTACATCAATTTCTCAACGGGTATCATGCAGAGTGTTTGTATGTATGGCGTACGGCGTACGGGGTTTGGCGTACGGAATTATCATTTTTGTATCCTCTCTACAGCCCAAACTAACACATTAATATCAAGAGTACCTAATTAAAATAGCCGATTCACAATGCAATGGCTTCTCCCAAAAAATCAGTTGTCAATGCCAAATGCCAAACGCCAATCCAATACAAAAAACGGAACCGATGAAAATATAAGAGATAAACCAATAGCAACAAATTCTTTGCCGTATATCAAGGGAACGACCAATATTTTAAGCCGCATTCTCCGTAAATATATGGGCAGTTGCCAAAACAGAAAATAAAATCGGCACCCTCTTACGCAATGTTAAGGAAAAAATACCACTAGAATCCCATGGTGTGTAATATGAATATCTAATTATCGAATTTACTAAATATCTGAAGCCATATATTTTCTATCTAAGCCTTGTATACAATATGATGTTCTGCTTTCCTGTTGACAAATTAATGTTTTATTTGCTTAAAGAAATAATTTTTAACATTTTAACAAATCATCGACCACAGAACAGATAATTCATCACTATGCTGTTAATTTCCTTATACATATAAATATAATTAGATTGCATTGGTTTAAATCAAAATGAAAAATTATTATAAAAGACCAACCGTTGTGAAGATGAAATATTGGTCATATGACGATGCACACTTTCTACAGTTTCAGAAACTGGATGAACATGCAAGGATGTAGCACGACGGACAGGAGTAGATCGACGTCCCCTCTCTCTTGGTGCAGCACTCGCACTACAAGGACGCACTCCTCCATACCTCCCCGGCTCTTGACTTTCGAGAAAAAGTAACGCCGATAAACTTAGTTCTGGAGGTGGATAAGAATGTGTTTCAGAAACTCCTGGGAGAAGTACAGGTCGAGCTAAACGCATTGAATTTCTTCTGCACTCTACTCGACTCTCTTCCATCCTCGTAACTTCTTGTGTTGGCTGCGTTTCTTCCATTCGGTGTTCCGATCCTCCTGAATAACTTTGGCCTTCCATGACATCAAAACTCGTTTCCTCGTCGCGTATTGCACTGCTTTCACTTGTGCCATTCTCTATATTATTAAGAGATATAGTTTCTACTGATGAGTAATTCCGATTTTCATTAGTCGTTGCATACGATGAATTTTCCTCTTGAACATTTAGATCTCGCCTTATTTCTGATATATTTTGTTCGAACTCTTTTGTCGCTGGTTTCTCATCTGACAAAAGTACCATTAAGTTATTTAATTCTTTATCATCAACAGTGTGAGAAGAATTCGTATAATTTAATTCATTTTGCAACGGTGTGTCATATAAAATAGATCTATCTAAAACACTATCCAGATCAGTCAATATTTCCAGTATTTGAGAATTGAGAGTATTGAATGAATCAACATTATTTGAATTAGTTTTATTTGACTCTCCAATATCAATAACAGCGTGATCGGGTAATAAAATATAGGGATTAAAAATATAATTATCTTGAAAGTTACTCTGAGGAAACTCGAATATTGAATCTTCAACTGTTGAGCGAATTTCACATATACCTATAGTATCTCTAAACTCGTTAATGTTAAAATTATTTTTTATATTTGGCAGTCTATAATCAAGTACATGATTCCGTGTGATGATTTTCTTAGTGTCATCTATTGAAAAGTTTCCATCACCAAGTATTATATTCGTTGTATCAGTCTTTAATCCATTGTTAGTGTCGTGCCATATTCCATTAGACGTCTCCTCACAGATTTTATTAAACTGAGGTAATTGATCCTTTTTTAAATCACCTGATATAGACGATGGATTCAAGTCGAAGCATATGGAAGTCTGCTCATTAAACTCTTTTTCTATTTTTCCATCCGACATTGAAGTGGAAGAAACATTTGATATTTGTGATTTTGGATAAATAAAATTTAAATTATCGGGGGAAGGAAGAAACGATATTGATTTTCTTACGGATAAGGGAGAATTTTCGGTACCTGAGAAAGTCACTGGCGATTCTAATGAGGATGGAAAGATATCATGTTTTATCGAAGATGGAATACTTAATTCGAATGAGTTATTGAGTGATTTCTCTTTCAAGGATTGAGTGTGAGAATTTTCTGGTTGAAAGGATGACGGAATAGAATGATGTATATGATGTGATGGCACTAAGACTACATTGTGTTCATTGGAAGAAGCTTCGACGATTGGTGACGAGGAATAAATTTCATTAGAACAACATGTTGTAAGAGAAATTATTGAAGGATCATCATCGTGTTTAATTTGAGAGACTGGATACGGTAATGTCACATCTCTTAGCTCTGGAGGTGTCGTTGCCTCCGCCCTCACAACTTCTGCCTCATGGCAGCAGCCAGTATCTTCCTGCTCCATTTGAGAAGAATTAACCCATTCTTTTTCGTTTATCATACGCACGCGTACACACACTTTACTAATCCCATGTATATACTTGTAGTTTTCCTGAAAAAAAAAACAAAAAATCATATTCAATTAAAACAGTAAGATGTCATCCAGTTAAAATTGACAATATACCATTTATAAAGTATTTTTCTATCATATTATAAAATAATTTTATGATGAATAAAATTATTAGTAGCGACAATTGATCGCACAAAAATACATATAGCAAACATTATTACTATAATCCCTTGCAATAACAATATCTTATTATTCATTTATTTTAAACCAAAAATTTGCGTTTTTATTCTATGGGTAAATAACACAAGGCACTCAACACCGCAACTGATAGGTACTACTCGTATTGGACATTTATACATTATTTTGTTACAGTAATACCAAGTCATGTATCAATGGTATCCAATAGCAGAAAAATGTATAGTCGTTTATTTACGCACGGTACGACCTTTTCAAGTTGCTAAATGCTTATCATACATATGTACATATGTTATCAAAATATAGATTTAAATTTTTTTAAATTATTTAGATTGTATAAATATGTGTAGAAGTAACGATTTGATTTTTTTTTTATTTGTTCATATAGTAATATACTTTTTTCTATATATCTAGTAACAAGTTTTACATATTATATTTAAATAACATTATTTTCCCTTTATGTACCAGTCATTAAAAAAACATTGTTTTTTTTTAATAAATTACCAATAATTTAACTGTCTATATTACCAAGATTTTTCTAAATATCTATTATTGGACACAACCCATTGAAGGAATCTATTATTGGACACAACCCATTGAAGGAATCTATTATTGGACACATCCCATTGAAGGAATCTATTATTGGACACAACCCATTCAAGGAATCTATTATTGGACACAACCCATTCAAGGAATCTATTATTGGACACAAGCCATTGAAGGTATCTATTATTGGACACAACCTATTGAAGGTATCTATTATTGGACACAACCCATTCGTTTTTATATATTGTTATCAGAAGCAAGTGTCTATAGAAAAAATTGGCAAAATTTTATGATGAAATGGTTTGAAATTTGACTGAACAAAAGCAATGAAAATAGTGTTGAGTTGGCTACATCAAATTCGTTTTTATATTTTTCATCAAGAGTGTATAATATCGTATTCTTGCACAATTTGACTATTGGTAATGGTAATAAATTTGAATATAAACGTTATAAAGAGTTTAGTGTTGGCCACAATCCCCATTTTTATATATTGTTGAATGAATTCCAAGCACATCATTTTTTATTAATTTGTTTTATGAAATAAATAAATATAAATTTAGATAATAAATTCAAATCATGGTTTAAAATAATAAAGTTTTTTTTCAGTTATTCTCAAGCTATTTTTTAAATCGTGATTTATTGGTTTGGTACTCGATTTATTTTTCGAACAAGTAGGTACCTTCTTTGAATAGAATAGAATTGAATTGTTCAAAGTCCTAGAAACGAAAACTTACAAATGACAGAAAAATCTAATTACTATATTTAGAATTGACAAATTTTGCAACTTTATTATGCCCGTTGCAATAATCAACAGACTTTTACAATATATATTTTAAAACAGGATTACTTATCGCATATACCATATTATAAATTCATAATCATCATAGAGGTCGGGGACGCCCAAGAAAGGGATGGCACGACCATGTGAACTAAATTTTGAAAGACGGAAATGTTAAAAGTGTGAGCAATAGACGAACATGTATGAGACGATGCATGAATGTGGACGAGGCGAGGGATGCGTGCCAGGATAGAAAAATGTGGCGTTCGGTTCTCTCTGCCTACCCCGCAAAGGACATGGCGTGATGGTATGTATGTATGTATGTAAATTCATAATCATTAAAGGACCATAACTTGAAGGCTAGGAACATTGACAGGAAAAATTAAGTAACTCGTAGAGGTTAATAGAAGACGACAAATAGATAATCAGGAGACCAACTAAGAAAATGCAAATTTAAATAAATAAATAAATAAATTATGTTTCTGTGAGCCAACAAATAAGGTATTATGCTCTTGAAGTGATATTGTATCACTAAACGACGCTTAATAAATTGTTATTATTTAATATTTTTAAATTTGCATATACGCAAACATTGGATTTTTTCCTTGTCGGAAGTCTATGATATTTATGAAAAATAATACATCTCAATAGAGACGAAGTTGGAATATTATAGGAGATACCAGGAGTTCAAGGCACCTACATGGCTTAAAACCCGTTATCGGGTGGTCAACATTAACGTGGTTTATTATTATTATAAATTACATTACGTAAAAGTACAAAATAACACCAGAAATGGAGCGGCTCCAGTACCATGACAATGTGATAAGTATTATTTCAGAAAACGATATGAAAATTATGATGAAACCTGTAATTCGCAGTGACATAATACAATATCGTGTGTGCCTAAACTCCACAAATGAGGGGCACCGGGCAAGTAAAGAGCTTCCACACAGAGTGCAACAGAAACGAGAAAATTATAATCGTAACACAAAAGTGAATAATAATAATAATAATAATAGCAAAAATGCAAATACCAAGGTAACAAACAAAGAACTCGGGCGCCGTCTGAAAACGAAGCTATCAACAAAATCAGCAAATCTTTCCAATACCAGAATACATAAAAATTCCCTTGATGCAATAAATAATACAATTCTGACGACAACTTCAATTAACATAGAAGCCATATCTAGGGATAAGGAAATTTTATTGTAAAAACTGGGCAAACAGAGAAATATTGATATACCTACTGCTAGTCACTGTGGAGTTGACAAACAAAAACTTGAAATTGTGGGAATGAAACTTATAGAGAACGATAAATATAGTAGTGCGATATTTGTGAAAGATATCATAAGCAGCGCATCGATGACACAAGCGGAAAACATCGAGATCCTGACCATTGAGCTGCTGAACTGCTCAATCACCTCAGTATATAAGCCCCCTAATACCCCATTCTGCTTTGCGGAACCATATAATTTCATATCTCTGAAAACCAAGACTCCGAAATAGTATTATTCAAAAGGCACTATCATTTTAAAAAGGCCAACTGGAAACAATTCAGAGCGGCCCTTGACTCGAGGATAAACTCTATACCACAAACGGGATTCAAAAGATCTCCTGGAAAGATACAATGAACTTCTCAAGAAAGATCCATTCTCAGAGGAAACTCTGTACGCGGTTAGCAATTACTGGAGGCATGAAGAGAAAGACGAAAATTATCGCCTTACTAAAACCGGGAAAGGATTTAATGAGCCTAAGAGTTTTCGTCCAAGATCTCTACTCTGCCATACCTATCTACAAAATTATGGAAAGAATGTTCGTCAATCGAATATCGAGACATATAGATACTGACACTCTTATATGTAGCTTGTTATTTTTATACTAGTAAAAAATGTAGAAAATGTTGCCAGGTTTCGAATAGATTGGAATAATTATCTTGATAATTTTGGAATTATATGCGAAAAACCAATAATATGAACAACAGAACCCTTGTGACACTTCTACGGAACACCTTTTAGGAACCACAGTTCTTTACAATTAGTGATATTCTGATTATTAGAGATATGTAGCCTTCCTCATAAATAAACATCAATTAGTTACCTTTGTCTCATTTTGACACAATACATAGTCATTTTTTATCTCAAGGTCTTCATTTTTAACATCCTTTTAATAAACTTAACATGTCTGTCTGTACCTACAGGAATTTTATTTAACTTCTCGGCCAGTAAGAGCTCTAAAACTTTTACAATTTGTGTTTTCCCGATAACAATGCATGTTAACACTGTTTTCAGCTTCATTTAATATTTTGATATGTACAGTTTAACAGTTTTATATTTCGTTTAATAATAGATAGGTAGGTACCTACTTATTGCATTAAACCAGGAGTATTTTTATGAATTTCTTTTTACGTGAAGTAAAATAAATCTAAACGCTTTCTGTCATTACACGAGCCTAGGCACATCAAAATTACTCTATAATTGTACCTAAGATATTTTGTATTAATAACTTATATTACTAAAAAGTTATCCAAAACTAATTTATTACAGTCAACGAATGATAAAGAATAGAAATAGAGTTGATGGAGAGGAGCAGAAGGTAAACATATTAAAAGTATCCGATACAGAGAAGTAAGCTGAAGGGGGAAGGGACCCAGAAGATCTTAAAACTTGACCTTTTTTGATTTCTCGCTTAAAATTCGAAAACTATTAAGAAAAATATTCTGATCTTGTTGAAAGCTGACATTTTCTCTTTTTTTACTAGGACTTTATCTAAAGAACAATAATCTCAGTAGATATTGTATTTTGCCATGATCAACGTAGACAGACATTAGAGAAAACCCTTTAATATAATATAGAGACACATCACATGACGTGAGCCCATGACCCATTCCTGAAGTCGAAAATTCTGCCCCTATCCATGACATGTAAGATTTTAAACTCCTTTTGAGAAATTTATTGTTGACAGGACTAATTGTAATTTTTTCTCACAACCAAGCAGTGTGTGTTATAGCAGCAAAATCTCTAATATAACATTCATAGGATTATTATAAATAATGTACCTACATTTGCTCAGTTTGATCAAGTACTTAATGTCCGTAGATAAATGAGAGTACCTACTATTATAAATAATGTACCTACATTTGCTCAGTTTGATCAAGTACTTAATGTCCGTAGATAAATGAGAGTACCTACTATTATAAATAATGTACCTACATTTGCTCAGTTTGATCAAGTACTTAATGTCCGTAGATAAATGAGAGTACCTACTATTATAAATAATGTACCTACATTTGCTCAGTTTGATCAAGTACTTAATGTCCGTAGATAATATAACATTCATAGGATTATTATAAATAATTTACCTACATTTGCTCAGTTTGATCAAGTACTTAATGTCCGTAGATAAATGAGAGTACCTACTATTATAAATAATGTACCTACATTTGCTCAGTTTGATCAAGTACTTAATGTCCGTAGATAATATAACATTCATAGGATTATTATAAATAATTTACCTACATTTGCTCAGTTTGATCAAGTACTTAATGTCCGTAGATAAATGAGAGTACCTACTATTATAAATAATGTACCTACATTTGCTCAGTTTGATCAAGTACTTTTTTTTTTTTTTTTTTAACATGTCTACGTAGGGGACGCCAGCTATTAGGATTTGGGTCCATTTTACTCTTCCGAAGAAGCGCACTACGTAGCGTTGGGAGGGGTTTGCAATCTAGAAAAGAGTTTATTAATTCGGATTTTAAAAAGACCCGGGTTGTACGAAGATGGAAACACAGAATTCGGAAGATCGTTCCACAGTCGGGCTGCTGAGTTAATAAAGGAGTTCGAGAAGCGACTTGTTCGTATATGTTGAAGGTCCACTGTGAATGGATGCTGCGATTGAGTGAAGCGAGTGACTCTGTTGCGAGTGGGTGGAGGAGGGACCAAAGATGCAAGTTCTTCTGAGCAATTCCCGTGGTAGTATCTATAGAATAAACTTAAAATACCGACTCTGCGTCTGTGTTCTAGTGATTGCAATCCATCAGTCAGTGATGGATCATCAATCAGACGTATAGCACGCCTTTGGACAGCGTCGAGGGTATTCAGTAGGTATTGGGGGGCGCCACTCCAGAGGTGACTGCCATATTCAATAATTGGGCGTATTTGCGCTTTGTAGAGTATACAGATCTGGGTCTTAGTAAAATATCTGCGCGCTCTATATAGTACGCTCAATTTTTTGGAGGCGAGTTTCACCTTAGCTTCGATGGAGCCCTTGTAGTGTAATTGGTTCGTTATAGATACTCCAAGCAGGTCGATAGAGCTGCTGTTAGGTAGGGTGCTTCCGTTGAAAGACACTTGCAATTCATTGGGGTTTCTCTTCGCAGAAATTAGACAGGCTTGGGTTTTTGAGACGTTAAATGAAACAAGATTACTTTCACCCCAGGTATTGATTGAGTGGAGGTAGCTATTTATTTTTTGATGAAGGTCTTTCCGGGCTTCTGATATTTCAACTTAATGTCCGTAGATAAATGAGAGTACCTACTATTATAAATAATGTACCTACATTTGCTCAGTTTGATCAAGTACTTAATGTCCGTAGATAATATAACATTCATAGGATTATTATAAATAATTTACCTACATTTGCTCAGTTTGATCAAGTACTTAATGTCCGTAGATAAATGAGAGTACCTACTATTATAAATAATGTACCTACATTTGCTCAGTTTGATCAAGTACTTAATGTCCGTAGATAATATAACATTCATAGGATTATTATAAATAATTTACCTACATTTGCTCAGTTTGATCAAGTACTTAATGTCCGTAGATAAATGAGAGTACCTACTATTATAAATAATGTACCTACATTTGCTCAGTTTGATCAAGTACTTAATGTCCGTAGATAAATGAGAGTACCTACTATTATATTTATATTTCATCTCAACTATCGAAACGAGATGCATAGTATATAATATATATATATAGCTATCTCTTTCAGTATTAATATGACCTGGACTCTATTATTAGTTGTCAGTGGAATAATGATAATATTGTTCAATTAATGAGTCAGATGCTAAAATGAGTCACGATTGTTGCCAAAATCTTGACATAAAAAGTGATGTAGGTACCCACTTATGTATAGGAATGAGTGAGAGGTCGTTCAAGGACAGAATAATCATGTAAATGATATTATTTAGTAAAGAAAACTAAGGTGAGCATTTTATATGAAACAATTCACCAATATGAGTCAAATTGTCTATCCTTCAATTTTGTCTATATATTTACCTACCTACCATTATAAGGACAGGGCCATAATATACCTACCTACAAAAGTAGGTTCCTTTATCATTAATTATTGGATAGGTATATCTAACATCCACATCAAATCAAATGTATTGTGTCACTTTTAATATAATTATAATTTGATCATTAAGTATATGTAAGTTCATCTTGAATTAAATAAATAAATAGATAAATAGGTAGGTACTGCTACATCATAATAATGACAACCATCCCATACTTGGGAATATATTTGTTAGACATAGCATTTAATATGTAAAGTACAGTAGGTACTAACTAATAATATTTAGGTATGCATAAAAGGAAAAGTGAACATCAATTATTAAAGTTATGAAACAATCAATAATTACTACAAATAAACTTAACATATATTATAGATCTAGGTAGGTATTTAATTACTATTAACACGAAATATAGAATTAGGTACTTACTATGAATAACATGAAATTAATGATATCGAAATGGATTAACCTTAAAAGGTATAGGTACCTACTTTCTTTGTTTCTATAATAAAGTTCTATCACATGATACTATATATTATGTAGGTACCTACTTAGGTACCTACATAATATATATTTTTATTAAGTCTTGACTGTTTTCTTATCACAAGTTGTGGATTCAGGTGAAACATTAAATTACTGTAGGTAGGTACCTACATATTATAGGTAGGTACCTATGTATTAGGTAGGTATAACAATTTACCTGGTGTTATAGTCAAGGCATGATGGTATCCTTATCAGAATATATTATCCCGGTATGACACAACACAACACAACACTATAGAACAGGTATACACTACACTACACTGCACTAGTTAATGGTTGATTGGTAAAGTTGTTGATCTTCCTGTACACTTCAGAAGGACGACACCGATATACTAAACATATTTAGATAGTTACCTAATTAGTTATATTGTATGTGTTATATGAAATTCAAATAATTGGTACACGCCACGGCAGACACTTGTAAGTTTAGTGAGTGTATTGGAACATTGTAACATAATACTAAATACTTTGTTAGGATGTGAGGTGAAGCGTTGAACAGAACAGCATAGCGGTAACTGTGGCCGTGTATAGTCAGTGTATGGTATGTAGGTAGTGTAGACAGTAGACAGGCAAGAACTGTGTTGTGGAACTGGATGTGGAGGTGCGGGGGGAGTGTTGTAGCAACCAGTATCTTGCAAGGCCCTCCGTGGTAACACCGACCTGGGCATGGGGCAACGTACCTCGGCCCGCATTCATTTTATTAACTAATGGACATTATACTACAATAGGTATTACTATCTTCTCCTGCACCTAAGTATTTACATTTGTTTCATTGATATCAAAATCGTTTCTTTAATTTTTATAATCGTTTTTTTTTAATTTTGTAGGTATTAAACGAACACAAAATCGTTCAACATTATACTTTCTATAACTATTTAGAAAGCAAAATGAAGAGTTATGACTTTACAAACTCAAACATCGCATTTTGAAAACAAACAATAATATTTATCTTCATATGATGTTGTGTTGATACTAGGTACATACTTTGTGGCACATTTTAAAATTATCTAAAGTAATAAAGCAATCAAAATGTTAGTGTATGTGTGTGTGTGTGTGTGTGTGTGTGTGTGTGTGTGTTTGTCTCACGCCTTCTGAAAAACCAAGAGCATCTAAAAATCTAATTTATGTGCGAACGTGTACCAGTATACCTGATGCAGTGTCACGCTAAAAATTATGCGATAAAAATGCTGTATTTTAAAAATATTTCAATAATTATTTTTCTCATACAAAATTTTCCAAGTCATATCTGTCAAAAAAGTGTACATTTTGCACGCAAATATCTGTTAGTTAAAAAGTTAGAAGTACGTATTTACACGAAAAAAAAATATTTTCAAGTATAACTTATCGTTGAAGTGAAAAACATGGTGAATATTTTGTATAATTATAATGTTAAACTTATTTTTAAAGTAAGCGTTTTGTACATAAATGCCGCCATTTTAATATCTTTTCATACAATATTTCATTTTCCTACCAAATGAATATGTTCTTGAAAATAATAAACCTTTGAAATAAATGTAATTATGAAATAATAAAATGAAACACAAGACATTACAGCAAGTTTTAAGACGTATATTGTAAAAGTCTGTTAATTATTAGTAAAGATATAGGCATAATAAAATTGCATAATTTGTATATAATATTTGATATTTCGGACAATTTTTATGGCATCGAACAAACCAATGTAGGTACCTACATATTATTCAAAAAATGTCTACAAACCATTTGATATTTTTTACATGTTCTATGGTTACTATGGTTACGGACACATTCTGATATTCAAATAAAATTTGTTATAAATCGAATTCGAATTAATTTAGAACATCATTGTAGGTAGGTACCTACATACCTAATACTACTTAAAAACCAACAATATACTAATTTCGTATAGGAAAATTATTAAACTATCTTAGGTTAACTACAATACACATGTCATTCAATCTACAAACTATTTCCTATAGTGAAATTCTTCTTTTATTTAAGTAGACCTTTGGGTGATTTTTTATACAAACTATTTCTTGGAGTTTAATTCTTCTTCCTCTTCTTTTGTGAAGTCATTTGGGACAGTTCATAAATAAACTATTTCCTATAGTCTAATTTTTCTTTTTCTTAATTTATGTAGACCTTGGGTGAGTTTTTATACAAACTATTTCCTATAGTCTAATTCATCTTCTTCCTATTCTTTTATGTAGCCCTTTGGGTGAGTTTTTATACAAACTTATTCCTATTATCTAATTCTTTTTCTTCTTATTTTATGTAGACCTCTGGGCCAGTTTTGATACCAACTATTTCTTTTAACGTAATTCTTATTTTTCTAATTTTATGTAGACCTTTGTTGAATTTTGTATAAACTAACATCCTATAGTCTAATATTTTCCTCTTTTATGTAGACCAAGGGAGAGTTTTCATACAAACTTTTCCTTTAGTCTAATTCTTCTTCGTCTTCTTTTATGTTGACCTTTGCGTTAGTTTTTATACAATCTATTTCCCGACGTATAATTATTCTTCAAATATGTAGACCTTTGGGTCAGTTTTTATAGTTACTACTTTCTATAGTCTAATTCTTCTTTTTCTTATTTTTGGTTTGATCTTTTGGTTAGTTTTTATGCAAACTATTTCCTTTTGTCTAATTCTTCGTTTTCTTATTTAATGTAGACGTTGGGTGAATTTTATATAAAATATTTCCTATAGTTCAATTCATCTTCTTCTTCTTATATGAAGACCATTTGGTCAGTTTTTTATATGATACATTTACTATTGTGTAATTCTTCTATTGCATCTTTTATGTAGACCATTGGGTCAGTTTTTATTACAAACTATTTGTTATAGTCTTATACTTATTTTTTTTCATTTAGTCTTTTGGGTTAGTTTTAAGTCTTATAATCTATTGTATAGAAATATTATAAACAACATGCACACTTGACGAAAATACATAAAACGAATGGGATGTGACCATCACTAGAATCTTCTCAATACTTTTTTTCAATCGAAATTTACACCATTTATTATATCATCATATATTGCTTAATTTTCAATAACTACACATTTGATTTTGATGACAATATAATAAAAAATCGGGGTTGTGGCCATTACTGGACTCTCCACAACGTTTACATTCAAATTAAAAACTATTTAAGTCTTCTTCTGTAATGTAGATCAGTTTTATTGTGCAAAAATATAATAATCTATAGGTATGCACACTTGACGAAAAATATAAAAACGAATGGGATGTGACCAACACTAGAATCTTTTCAGTACTTTTGTTTATTTAATTTTTAAGCCATTTCCCATCATCCAAAATTACTAAATATTTAAAACATATTTGCGTTCGATGACAATATATAAAAATAGTGGTTGTGGCCAAATCCAAACTCTTTACAACGTTGTCTCTTTATAATCAGTCATATTTAAAACCATTTACCATAGTCCATGCGTGCAGAAATTGTATGTACCTATGTACTTATATATAAAAACAAATGGGTTGTGACCATCACTTGAACATTTTACATCGCTTAAATTCAATTAAATTTCAAACTACTTTTCATACTACGAATTAGCAAATATTTTTTGTGACAATATTATATAAACGATTGCTTATTCCTTCACTAATTTACATTCTTGGCCAACGGCGGGACATAAAAACTAGTAAATAAATAAAAATATATAAAATAAGTACCTACTTCCTCCGGATAAACTTACCTATAGGTACTAAATTGAAATGTGTACACGCGCTAACAGCTGCGTGACTTATTGAAACTACGAGGCGGGGAGAGGTAAGTTATAATTATAATTTGCTGATATTATATTACGATAAAAACATATTAAATGGTGGCCGGAGGAAGAAGCGGTTAGTCTCAAAAACAATCGATCGAAAATACTCAAAATTCGTGGTTTATGTTATTGTATATATAGATGGATGGTGGCAGAGCGGTTAGCCCACTGGGTTAGTAATCCAGTGGTCGTGAGTTCAAATCCTACCACGACCAATTTCGTTCACCTATAGCACAAGCATTATATGTGTATGTGCTTGTTACAAGGACATATTCATTCTTTAAAAAAAATATTTATTGTTAAAATAATAATATATTAAACAGTGTCTCTACCAACATTTCATTATTAAGCATTTTAAAAATTTCTTTATTCAAGTATTTTCGACATTTCTTTATCGAAAAACGATAGGTACACAAAAATAACATAAATTCATGAAAATATCATAAAAATGACCTACTCCTAGTCGTCGCACCGTACAGAAAAAAAAATTATTCTTAAACAGTGCATAAAACCAAGTGAATGTTCGAGATAGTTTTTTTTTTTTTATTTTAAGTCAGTAGGGCGAGTCCGGTCAAATGGCGAAACCATAACCATCCATGATAACCCATATCTATCGTGGAAGGTTTTAATTCCTCCATTTTACCCTGCAGGGTTGGTCTGAAAATGCGAAAATTCAACAAATTTTGGGTTTTCGGTCATTTGAATCAGGTATACAGTTGGTAGGTAGGTAGGTACCTACTATTTAGATAATCACCACGACTAACACGGAACTTTATAGTCTAACTATCAATTTGTTTAAAAGAATTTATATCCCTTAACACAGAGGTTCCCAACCCCGTGCCCGCTACTATTCAATAGAGATAGAATTTTTTCATACACATTAATTTTTGAAACTGTATACCTACATACAATACTTACAATGTACTTTCTATGTATAACTGTTATGCGCAGAAAATTTTGAAACTGTATACCTACATACAATACTTACAATGTACTTCCTATGTATAACTGTTATGCGCAGAAAATTTTGAAACTGTATACCTACATACAATACTTATAATGTACTTCCTATGTATAACTGTTATGCGCAGAAAATTTTGAAACTGTATGCCTACATACAATACTTACAATATACTTCCTATGTATAACTGTTATGCGCAGAAAATTTTGAAACTGTATACCTACATACAATACTTACAATGTACTTCCTATGTATAACTGTTATGCGCAGAAAATTTTGAAACTGTATACCTACATACAATACTTATAATGTACTTCCTATGTATAACTGTTATGCGCAGAAAATTTTGAAACTGTATACCTACATACAATACTTATAATGTACTTCCTATGTATAACTGTTATGCGCAGAAAATTTTGAAACTGTATACCTACATACAATACTTACAATGTACTTCCTATGTATTACTGTTATGCGCAGAAAATTTTGAAACTGTATACCTACATACAATACTTACAATGTACTTCCTATGTATTACTGTTATGCGCAGAAAATTTTGAAACTGTATACCTACATACAATACTTATAATGTACTTCCTATGTATAACTGTTATGCGCAGAAAATTTTGAAACTGTATACCTACATACAATACTTATAATGTACTTCCTATGTATAACTGTTATGCGCAGAAAATTTTGAAACTGTATACCTACATACAATACTTATAATGTACTTCCTATGTATAACTGTTATGCGCAGAAAATTTTGAAACTGTATACCTACATACAATACTTATAATGTACTTCCTATGTATAACTGTTATGCGCAGAAAATTTTGAAACTGTATACCTACATACAATACTTATAATGTACTTCCTATGTATAACTGTTATGCGCAGAAAATTTTGAAACTGTATACCTACATACAATACTTATAATGTACTTCCTATGTATAACTGTTATGCGCAGAAAATTTTGAAACTGTATACCTACATACAATACTTACAATGTACTTCCTATGTATAACTGTTATGCACAGAAAATTTTGAAACTGTATACCTACATACAATACTTACAATGTACTTCCTATGTATAACTGTTATGCGCAGAAAATTTTGAAACTGTATACCTACATACAATACTTACAATGTACTTCCTATGTATAACTGTTATGCACAGAAAATTTTGAAACTGTATACCTACATACAATACTTACAATGTACTTCCTATGTATAAATGTTATGCGCAGAAAATTTTGAAACTGTATACCTACATACAATACTTACAATGTATAACTGTTATGCGCAGAAAATTTTGGGCATTCATGAATCATGCCTGTGTCTGTGCTCAATTAAATAAAATAAAAATTAAAAATGTGAATTATTTTTATTTATTTGTTAAAGTTTTAATTTTTTGAGTGCCTAGGTACGCGGTTTATTAAATACGATCGTATGTTTGCGATATTGTATGTATGTATGTATGAGTAGTCTGTCAGTGAGAGCAATAAGCATGGCCCCGACAGCCAAACTGAGAGTCTCCTTCTTAATAAATTATGAATATAAGAAAATAAATTATGGGAAAATGAGAAGTTATGGAAGGAGTTTGTCGATTAAAAATAGGTGGTGCCCGCCACCCTACCCTAATGTACTCTAGAGTACAAAAAAGTTGGGAACCTCTACCTTAACACATCAAAGTTTCAAGCCAAGATCCACCAAAAACACCAACTTAGAGGCATCGCAACATTATATATTATGTTGTATATAATGTATATATGGATTAATTAATGTATTATGGATTAATGTATATATGTTTATATATGGATTTACTCAGAATTCTTAGTATGTCCCTTATAACTTTTGATCCGCTTGATTTACAGAGCCTAAATTTTCAGGAATATAAAAAAAATTTTTTACTCTAAATATGGAATTTTTGTTTCAGTCAGGGGTTATCAACTTTTGAATTTTTGCTTTATTTTTTCGTATTCATATTTTGCTTTATAAACAGAATCTTATGTGGTTTTTCCGTCGCTACAGGCTCTTCGGTACCTTCCGTCCCTTCAGTACCTCCCACCTCATCCATCCCTCCAGAGAAAAGTTTAATGTTTGTATTCCTATGCCGATCATTTTACATAAATTTCTTTGTGAGATATTAAATAAATAAATAAAAGTTTAGTTCATTGTTCGCTTCTGGAGAGTCGAAATATAATTGTAAAGACAGGAATACCCATAACAATAGAAGAAATGGAAGGACAGTTGGACCTCCTTCTCTCAGAATAGTCCACCTTTGTGATCTAATACACGATGAAGAAGATGTTTAATATTTCCAATATTTTTTTATAGTTATTCTGTTATCTAGGGGAGGCAATGTTTACCTATATCATGGATATAAAATTATCATATTATGGAGTTCCATAACATCTTAAGATATTACCAATAAGCTTGATAAACTTAATTTGTTTTTACATATTGAATATTCAAAAAAAACATATTTTCATTCATTAAATATTCAATTCCTAAATGAAATAACGTAGTTCCCAATGATTTGGATAATATGTCCCCAATTTGTTCTGATTTTATTTTTCTTTAACAAAATAACATATTATTTCAAGATGTTTAACTCTTCCTTTTGTCGGGTTGTGCACAATTCTTATTGCAGATTGGTTATCTTCATAAAGTTTAATGAACTCTACATTTAATTTTAAATATTTATGTGTTGCCATACTTAATGGCAATAATTCTGCTGACTACTGTTTCTTGTAACACCGTATAACAGTACAATTAAAAAACATATAACTTTGAAACAATATCCTGAAGTTGATTTTCTATCCTGTGGACATCCACCAAAATCACTATCAACAAAACCATCAATACTGTTTGAATCATCTCTTTTATAAATTAAGCTCAAATCAATTGTCCCCTTTATGTATCTTAAAACATTTTTTTAATAATTTAAACAATAACTTAGATGCAAATCCTTGGTAGGTATCTACTAAGTACCTACATATAGTGATTTCAACACATAAATCAGGTCTGGAACCCATTACCTACTGCATACAATAAGCAGCCTATAAGTTTTCTACATTTTACTTCTATTTCACTGTTCTCTGATTTATGTCTTTTTAAAATACTAAATTTAAAATTATTACTAGTTGCGTATAACACATGAGATCCAACTGTCGATGGCGAAATTATGCATAATTGAAATTAAGAAGACGTACCCCACTATAAACACTTAAACACAAATATTTTAAGATATTTTGTTTTCTATATCTAACATGTAGATATATATGTCAAGATAGGAAAGTATGGAGGTCAGTCTGTTTTTCCTACCCAGAATATGAAAACAGCAAGATGTATGTATGTAGATTAAGTAGGTATCAAACTATTGAGTGAGATATTGTGTAGTGTATACTGCCTTACAAATTGTATGAAACATATCGTCACTAAATTCAATTTTTATAAAAATTGTTAAAAAAAGTTTGAGATGTACTAATACAGTGTTAATATTTTCTGTAGCAAATTATATTATCTAGTTGGGGTGTTTCGACTTTTTTTCGATATTCCAACTGTCGATTCGTTCAAGAAAAAAAGAAGGAAGAGGCAGTTTAAATCCAAGACGCGTGTATGAAGGAACATTTTGTATGGCGTAGTGGACTTTTTGCATGCTAAAAACACCAACTTAGAGGCTTCGCAGCATATATTTATGTTCCCATATATGGATTTACTCAGAATTCGGATTAGAACATTTTATGTGTTCAGTTCACAAAGCCTAAAATTTCAGAATATATAAATATTTATAGGCCTACAAAACTATTATACTAAGAATTGTGAATTTTTGTTTCAGTCAGGGGTTATCATTTTTTGAATTTTTGCTTTATTTCTCCATATATCTCAGAAACCATAAAAGCTAGAACGCTGAAAATTGGTATAAACATAGACAAATACAAAATCTCAAATTGTTTTTTTTTTCAAAAAAATTACACGGTTTCTCAAACATTTTTTATTAAGAAAAATATTTTTTTTATGATAAATTTATGAGTTTAACTGCCTATATTTCCAAATTTTTAAAAATAACGAAAAATGCCGAAACACCCCAACTAGATAATTTAATTTTCTATAAAAAATATGAACATTGTATTAGCACATCTCAAACTTTTTTTAACAATTTTTATAAAAAAAAATTATCTACGACATCACTTCATACAATTTGTATGGCAGTCACCTATACAGAAGATGAAGGGAGACTTAATAGTTTGATACTTTATCTCCAAACATACATACATACCATCATGCTGTTTTCATATTCAGGGTAGGAAAAGAGGACTGACCTCCATACTGTCCTATCTTGACATACCTACAAACCAACATGTGTTAAAATTTTTAATTGTTTATAGTTTGATTCTTATTCTTCAACTATACATACTATCGCTATCGACAGTTGGATTTCATGTGATACATGCAACTAGTTTTAAAAACTTTGGAAATGTAGGCAGATAAACACATAAATTTAACACAAAAAAAATGTTTTTCTCCTCGTCATCTTAAGTATCATTTTCTTCATAATTACTTCATGTTATCGAAGCTCGCTATTAGATACTAGTTTGATCTTCTTGATTTTAGCCATAATTTTTTTCATGCTCTTGAATCTCATCATTCGTCTCCCCTTCTGTATATTCATGTAGTCACTCTTTAATTTTCTGTTGGAATTATCTCAGGAATTTCCTGTTCTTTTATCTGTACGTCATTATTAGATATCTCTTGTTACAAACACACCTTATCTTCAGGCACATCAGCTTTATCTGTACGTCATTATTAGATATCTCTTGTTACAAACACACCTTATCTTCAGGCACATCAGCTTTATCTGTACGTCATTATTAGATATCTCTTGTTACAAACACACCTTATCTTCAGGCACATCAGCTTTATCTGTACGTCATTATTAGATATCTCTTGTTACAAACACACCTTATCTTCAGGCACATCAGCTTTATCTGTACGTCATTATTAGATATCTCTTGTTACAAACACACCTTATCTTCAGGCACATCAGCTTTATCTGTACGTCATTATTAGATATCTCTTGTTACAAACACACCTTATCTTCAGGCACATCAGCTTTATCTGTACGTCATTATTAGATATCTCTTGTTACAAACACACCTTATCTTCAGGCACATCAGCTTTATCTGTACGTCATTATTAGATATCTCTTGTTACAAACACACCTTATCTTCAGGCACATCAGCTTTATCTGTACGTCATTATTAGATATCTCTTGTTACAAACACACCTTATCTTCAGGCACATCAGCTTTATCTGTACGTCATTATTAGATATCTCTTGTTACAAACACACCTTATCTTCAGGCACATCAGCTTTATCTGTACGTCATTATTAGATATCTCTTGTTACAAACACACCTTATCTTCAGGCACATCATCTTTATTTGTACGTCATTATTAGATATCTCTTGTTACAAACACACCTTATCTTCAGGCACATCAGCTTTATCTGTACGTCATTATTAGATATCTCTTGTTACAAACACACCTTATCTTCAGGCACATCAGCTTTATCTGTACGTCATTATTAGATATCTCTTGTTACAAACACACCTTATCTTCAGGCACATCAGCTTTATCTGTACGTCATTATTAGATATCTCTTGTTACAAACACACCTTATCTTCAGGCACATCAGCTTTATCTGTACGTCATTATTAGATATCTCTTGTTACAAACACACCTTATCTTCAGGCACATCATCTTTATTTGTACGTCATTATTAGATATCTCTTGTTACAAACACACCTTATCTTCAGGCACATCAGCTTTATCTGTACGTCATTATTAGATATCTCTTGTTACAAACACACCTTATCTTCAGGCACATCATCTTTATTTGTACGTCATTATTAGATATCTCTTGTTACAAACACACCTTATCTTCAGGCACATCAGCTTTATCTGTACGTCATTATTAGATATCTCTTGTTACAAACACACCTTATCTTCAGGCACATCAGCTTTATCGTCATTTAATTTTTTTATGAACTGTACCTATATCACTTCGTATTTCTTCTTCATTCTTATTTGGAAACTAAGTATAATCTATATCCTTTAGTGTTCTCAACGTAATCGATAAAATAAACTACATATAATAATAATAAACACTTTCTTGCACCCTGCGCAAGTGGCGAGTTTATTGCCGTATGGCAATTTCTTCCAACTAACCAGTGTTTCCAGCACAGAGGAACAATATTTGCGAAATATTGCTTCTCTAGGCTGGAAATGAATTTATTAAATTTTAAATAAATTTCTCCTCTGCTGGAAATCGAACCCAGGACGCCCGCACAGAAACCGAACGGCTTACCAACTGTCAGCTATGCTATCACACTTTAGTCTCTTTTGATCTGACACATGCACAGCTACTTTGCTCCGAAAGCTATCAAACGGTTATTGATATTAAATTTCTTTCCCAACCAGAGTTCGTATGGTGTCTTATCTCTGATACGACTTGGTCCACTTCTATTTAATACAACGGCTGTATTAATTGCCTCAGCCCATCATTTTTTGTTCAAGGTTGCTACGAGTCGCGACGTCCTCGGTGTTGGTACCGATCAGAGGACAGGAGACGCAGGGAGAGAACAGCTTCCTCCAAGCAGGTACAAATTCCCTAACTTGGTGCTATGTAATCACCGTTTCTTCAATCGCCGACGTCCCTCGTCAAGGATTGTCAAAGAAATAATAAATAAAACAAATGTCAATACAATAAAAAGGAACCTTCGAGAGACGCGCAGGGATTGGAAGAAAATCCTAAACTTCAGGGTTTTTCCGCGAAGGCCCTTACAGTTACAGTAATTCCCTTTGTTAATTTCATATGGTAAGAAAACTTGCACTGCGTGGAATGTGACGATCTTTAAAGGAAAGTTCTGTTCTTTTTTAAATTTAAAAAAGAACGTTCTGTTCTTTTTTAAATTTAAAAGTTTCCGCCGCGAGTTGGTGGGTTTTTCTTTTCTTGTTCGGCGAGACGTTTTTTATCGATCCTTTTGTTTTATAATAAGTCATCGGCGGCAGGGCTGAATGTCGGTTCTTTTTCTTTAAAAAATATTTTTTATTCAAAATTTGAATTTGAATAGTCACGTCAAGTTGCATGTGAAAAAACCGGTGCTGCCACACTGTCAAATCAAAACTCCCGAAAAAAATAACATTCACAGACGAGAAGCAAAAAAAAAACAATCTGGGTACTTACCTACCCACGAAAAAAATAAACCACGGCCCACTCGAATAAAAGGACGGCGAATTTCTCTCGCGGACCTGCGGCCGGGACGGGCCGGTATCAATCAGTTTCATGATTTCTCTTTCCACACACATTACAATGATTTTTTATTTACATTTATTTTATAATGTCCTTCCTAATAACACAAAAACACTTTTTTATGAGAGCCGTGGCATTCTCACTATTTGTTTAATTTAATTCAATTAATAATCTAGCTGTCAGTTCTGCTAATATTTTTCTTTCATTATACGTTTTTGGTAATGAACTGATGATTTTTTTGGTAATCATATTTTCTGTAATGTCACCTTCCAATTGTTTGATGTCTCCAATTTTTTTTTTCGATTTCTGTAATGAAATTTTCCATACTACCCAGATTCTCTTTTGATATTTCGTTTCTAAATCTTTCGTTGAATCATGTGGAGAGATAAATCCGATTTTTGCTCGTACACAGTCAGGGCCGGATCTACCCAATTTGGCGCCTGGTGCACTAGATCCAAATTTAATTGAAAATATCAACACAAGATACAAAAATTACATAAAAGAAAACAGTTTCATAAAAGACGAAGTTTTGAAGGATAGGTTCTTAATGTTTGCTAACTTTTGTTAATTAGTTTCTCCATTAGTTGTTTATTAGTTGGTATTTTGATTGGAACTCTTCCCAAACAAAATTTTGTTGTATGGAAGTTACTCCCCACTGATTATACTGTGAGCTGTGAGAACATAATAGAATACTTACGGATAAGAGACGCAACTCCATACAAATAAATAGAATCAGCAAAATGTATGAAAATAGGCATGAAATTAATACCAACATAAAGAGAAAAAAATAAAATTGTCATGTTGCCTCTCTGCACTATTCGTCAGAACTATGGTCAGAACATAGGGATGCGAAAAAGATTTACAAATGCTGTCAACACTACGATGGGCAACATCAGAATTAATTTATTTATAGATTGATTTACAAAACATGTGCATTAAATGAAACATGTTTATTTTATAATCAGGTAGTAAATGATACATAGCATATTTTACATATTGTTTATTTATCATTTTATATTCAGGGAAAAACATAATACATTGAACATTTTGTTTATTTATTAACTCAAAAAACAAGAAAAATCTTATTCTAAGTTTGGAGTCTGTCCAACAGTGAACCAGGTGATGACATTGATAATATAATTGAAAATTCAACACATGGTGTTACAATTGTTGATCCTACACACACGTTTGAGGTAACTTCGCTCCCAGAATCATCAATGTTTCATATAATATTAGACAGATAGGAAGCAAGAAGTTCCATGTGCTAAAGACTGATATAAACAATTTATGGGAGTAATTTTTATTATGTCACTAGGCCATGTTCCAGTATCAAAAACCACTGGCAATGTTGCATAATAGAAACACGGCTTTAGTAAAGGAAAGTAGTTTAGTATACCAGTGAATAAATTTGAAAAGTGGAGAGAATTCATTGTTTGAATGATTATTCCAAAATTGTTACTCACAAACACTCCAATACCCCTTTTGATATCTCCCGCACCAGAAGGCCCATTTGTACAATCAAAAAGGCGATCTAATTGCTGAACAACCAAAGCCATGTTCAGCAGTTCTGCTGCCTTTACTTCGTCTTTTTCTGCTTCTGATAGCATTTTCAAAAGTACTGCTACTGTGTTGCCCAAAACTTGGGCAGCATACTTGATTTTTGCTATATATTTTGGAACCACGTGAGTTATAGGAAATTACATATAGGAAATCCTTACTTTTTCTTCAGCTTTTACTATATGATCCCATTTTGCAATTTTCCCATCCAAACTCATGGTTCCATTATTCAATAAATTATTTCTGATAGTTTTAAACAAACGGGGTATATCAAAAAAGACATATATCACTTGCCCATTAAGAACAAAACAATTTTTCCGGCCTATTTGTTCAGAAGGCCCAGAAAACTATTTCAAGAGTTTTAGAGCACCCAAATTAGTAGGGCCCTGATCACACACAGTTGTTATAATTCTAAATCCAGTTGCAGACACTGAGCTCATCACCTCTTTGATTATTGCAGACAATTTTGATAAAGATATATAGCGCCTTTAACAAAGTAAAAAGCAAGTGGCTGCTTATACTTTTTATACAGTACTTGTAGTAAAAATACCAGAGCATTAACCGTAATGTTATCAGATCTTCCATGTGTGTCACCCAGGTCTTGAAATCTATCAACCGTGTCGGTGGGGGCATTGCAAATTAATCTCGGTTTCAATGAAATCTCATCAAACAGTAACGAGCAAAGATTTTCCTTAGACCCACGACTGTTGGCAGTTGCACTCAAATGTTGCAAAACCGACTGATTAATCCCGGTATACATTGGAATTTTTGTAATGTATTTTGCACTGTTGCAACACTTGGAAGTGGCAGAATATTTCTTCAGACCTTTTAGAAATTAAAAAAATTTCGTCTGTGTAGTCCATCTTCGACCTGAATCTTTTCGGCTTTGGTTTTTACATACCGAAATGACAATTCCTTTCAAAGTTGGCGATTCAATTTTTTCAACTAAAGCAGCGCTCTTACGCGATGAAGATACGGGATGTAAGTTTGGTCTGCTTAAGATTTTTTACCAATTCCTTCTTCCTTGGAGTCAGTTCTGTACAACATTTTGCAAAATTAGTACAGTTAGATACATAATATTTCTTTTGTAAATGAGTCAGAGTACCTAAGTATAAAAACTAAATAAAAACATTTTAAAGTCATCTTCCATTCTATAATACAAATTTTCTTAGAAAACGGACATTTTCCTACCTCACAATATTGAAACAATAACTAAATAGACATTACATTTTAAATGGTTGCTATACAATCAATATGAGTGTCAGTATCAGTGAGAATCAGTATGTTTTTACGAAATACTATAGAAATCTCAATAAAAATAGCAAGAATATTTCATTCATAAATATACATAGTTCTATAAAACTTTTGATATATTTTTATTGCTATCCAACTAGCAAAGGGTACCTGTAGTCTGTAGTTGGGTTATAAATTTTTAAAATAAATAATTTAATGTACCTGCCAGGTATTGAAGATGTCCTAGATCACAAATATTACATAACCCATGTAGGTATAATATACTGCATAAAAATACCCTTATTTTCAACTAGTTTCGCAGCATATATGTTCTATGTATGGATTTACTCACAGAATTCAGAGTAGAACATTTAGTGTGTACATATGTGTGTGTGTCCCACTTATAATTTTTGATCCACCTAAATCAATGCACAGAGCCTAAAATTCAGAATAGATAGTTATAGGCCTACAAAACTTTTATAGGTACTCAGAATTTTGAATGTTTGTAATACCTAATAATAATAATAATAAATACTTCCTTGTACCCTGCGCAAGTGGCAAGTTTATTGCCATATGGCAATTTTTTCCAACTACCCAGTGTTTCCATCCCAGAGAAGCAAGAATTGCGTGAGACTTAATAAATTTCTCCTCTGTTGGGGGTCGAACCCAGGACGCCTGCACAGAAGCCAAACGGCTTACCAACTGTGCTACGTTTTTTGGGAATTTTTTTCAGTCAGGGGTTAACAACTTTTGAATTTAAACTTTATTTTTCCATATAGGGGAAGATTGGCACCATTCGTACACGGGGAAGCTTCATACAGTCACTACAACAGCTTGTTCGAATACCTTATTTGTTACAGCTTTGCGTGTGTGAGTAGGTACGAGCGCCCGTCAGTTGTCCACGAAGTTAGCTGCCAGAGCGGCCGCTGTGAGCGACACGAGAAGACGTGAGGCGTTTTTGTGCCCTCAAAGTATATATTTTGTTTATGTTGTTGGATGTTTTGTGCTTTAGTGAGACGTCAAATGCTATTGAATTATTGCTCAATGGTAAGCGACTACAATCAAGATAATAATAATGTATCTATTTTGTGGATATTTCTGCATGATTTATGTATTGGAAAAAATATTTTATGTTTAACCTTAGGGGCACGTTCGTACGCCTTCTCCAGGGGCACATTCGTACGCGCCTGAACGTACCCCCATCACAATGAATTTCTTTTTATTTCAGAAAATTTGCAAAAATGGTCCGGAATTATAAGAAGAAAGAGACTAGGTGCACAATAATAAATGAAGAAAGTATGTCTGCGGCAATAAAAGATGTTTTGGAAGGAAAATTATCTTATAGAAAGAATTCAACGATTGGCACGTGACAAATCCAGGGAAGACTGTCATTGCCAAGATAGCATACTTTGAAGCGTTCACTGCTAAAAACATTATCAGTGCGTTCACTGCACCAGGCATATGGCCTTTTAATCAGTTGGCTTTTAGTGATGAAGATTTTGCACCAATTGAAGTGCATACGTCCAGCAATGCAAGTATTGATTGTCCTCTTCAGAACCCAGAAAATTTCAACGCAACTAATAGTCAATCGACACAAGAACCTCAAAATAATGCTAGCCATATATCTGAAACTTTGACTTCTAATCAAGAGTTGCGACAAAATGTTCACACAGAAGCAGTTTCTTCTTCTCAAGTACATCCTCTAGTGCCCACTGAAACAACTGACCTTGATTCTGCGTCGGTAATTGAGAGGACTCAAAAAACTCCTGCTCAAGTACATGAAGTCCAGTATCAGACTTCTGGGTCACAAAAAACTATTACACCAGAAATGATTAGGCCTTATCCTACAGCTGAGAAAAAGGAAAAAACAACAAAGGGAAGGCAACCAGGAAAGTCCAGAATTTACACCAATACGCCAGAAAAAAATAGGCTGGAAGATTTAGAGAATGCGAAGCAATTAAAGAAACTAGAACAGGAAAGAAAGTTGAAAGCGAGACAGATGAAGCGCACATTAAAATTTGCCGCACACTCTAAGCCGAAAAAATCAAAAAAAAAAGAAGAAAGTGATTCGGAATCTGAAAATTCTGAGGTTAGTTTACAGGACAGTTCGACGTCGATAGTAGATTATTCTGAAGATAATGAAGGTGAAGATTTTGATGCTACCGTGAAAGCCGAAAAAATTAATGACAAGTGTTTTGTTTTAGTCAAATTTGCAAAAAAGAAATCGACTGTCCATTACGTAGCAAAAGTTATAAGCCATTATTCTAAAACTCATATTTAAGAAAAAAACCAGGACTATCCTGGTCGTTTGTGTTTCCCAATATTGAAGACGAACATAGCGTGGAAATTTCTGATGTCGCAATGATTCTTCCTAACCCGAAATCTCTAGGAACCTCTAATTTATACACATTTCCTATAGATATGACACAATTTAATGTGCAATAATTAATTATAAAAATTTGGTTTATGTTTTATTTATGTCAAATGCACCAGATACTAGTGTGCCAAATAACTAAAAGATTGATCTCTTCTTGACTGATTAGTAATTAGTGTAGGTAGTCTACACTATGTTGTGTTTTTTCCCCTAATCGTTTTTTTTTCTCTAAGTAATGTATATTTTTTGTTGACAAAAAAATTTGTCGTTTAGTTTATTATCATCGTTGGTATGTTTAAGGCCAATAAATACGATTTTTATAATTATTTAACTGTTTTTCTTACTCTGTATGAAGCTACCCCACACTGTCTGAATGTTCCCCTACCCATGTACGAATGTACCCCGTTAGTGGGGTAGATTCAGACATTTGTCAGGTTTTGCTAAAATTCAATTCATTAATTTATTTTAAAAATTATTGACATAAAACTTTTTGAATAAGGAGCGGAATGTATGCTGAATGTTATAATAATTGATTGAGCAATCTATCTGTAATTATCAATTTTTGAAAAATCAAAGTTTAAAAAGTGTACGAATGGTGCCAATCTTCCCCTAGGTATCTCAAAAACCGTAACATTTTATTTACAGAGTTTCTCAAAAATTTTAATTAAGAAAAGATTTTTGTATGATAAATGTATGTGTAATTATTACTGCCCATATTTCCAAAGTTTATAAAAATATCTAAAAAAGCCAAGATAATTTAATTTTCTATAAAAAATATTTAGTGACAACATTATTTTATACAATTTGTATGACATACATACCATCGTGCTGTTTTCTTATTCTGGGTAGGAAGAAAGGACGAACTCCATACTATCCTATCTTGACATACGTACCTACATATATGTTTTGTATAGTAAACAAAATATCTTAAAATATTTAATAATTTGGATTTATGGGTTGATTTATATTTTATTTTTATTTATAATTTATAGTTTGGTATGTATTCTTCAACTATACATACTATCGCTATCGACGATTGGATCACATGTGTTACATGCTACTGGTTGTTATTGCATAAGTTTGAATATTCTTATAGCGTACTTGTTTGAATTACTTCATAAGAACCAAAGTTCTGAATATAGAAAGGGAGTTCAGTGTTCTAATTTCTACATTCAAATGAAAATTAACTCTTTTTCCTATAATTCCCCATTTAGCCAGAGGTATATTGCATAATGTAATATGGGTACGGCATGAGTTTATAACAACATAATATGTCCAATTCTGATTCGTTTCAGAGTATGATATAGTCTATAACCAACGGGCGACCATGGTTAAAATGATTTCTTCCGCGCGTTGTGACGAAATGAGTCCCGTATAAATGCAGTCAACATTTTGACATTTTTCACGTACTAAAATTCAGACGAATCAGAATAGGACATAATATGATATAATTTTATCCAGTATAATTATAATCCTTAATGTTAGGAAAATAACTTTATGGCAACATTATAAATTATTTATAATATAAACTTAACGTAGTTTACACCACTTAACTACATATGAGTACTAACTTCTACCGGTTTCAAAAACTTTAAATCTTCCTGAAGAAGAAAACATTTAAAGTTTTTGAAACCGGTAGAAGTTAGTACTCATAGTTAAGTGGTGTAAACTACGTTAAGTTTATATTATAAATAATTATAATCCTCTTACCTAACGAGTACTCAGTACTTTCATCCAGTTTTCTCTTTTGATATTGTGTCTATTTTATTTCCAGATTATTTCAAAACAACACAATGGAATGCTCACTTCTTTCTGAAAGATGAAGACAGATATACAGAAAACACATTTTTATAACAGTTTTCAAACAGCTGGATATTAAATTGTGCACATCACTTTAGAAAATTTACATATTCATAAATGCACTAGAATCAAAATATTATTCATATTTTGATGTGTTTGGTTTCCTGACCAACGTATTTTCGGATGCATGAGCGTGTTTAGGTCCGAGCAAGCATATCAGAGGATAGCTACTGAAATGTTCTCTTCTTTTGGTAAAAGAGAATATTTTAAATTGTGGAGAAGAAACTTATAAATGAACAACTCTTGTAGTTATAATATCATTTATTACAATTTTAATAATTACAAAGTGTGTCTTATTGTTGGCAGTCTGAACCAGAATAAAAATAATGTACAATTTTCACCTATAACAACAATTTCTTATTCTTGTATGTTTATAAAACCTATTGTTTTAACAATAATTAAATATTCTAGAATGTTCTTCTAAATTAAATATTGTACCTAATTATATTCACAGTACAAAACACATGAGAGACATCTATGGGTAAACTTGGTAAGTTATATCCCAATAAACATACCATCACAAACTTCAGTGAAGAAACCTCACTGAAATACCATAGATGTCACTGCAAAATAATAATATTCAAAATATCACTTATTTACTAATAATAATAATATTTTACACTCCCCAACTTAAAATAAAAAATACACCCTTGAGGAGAAAAAACAAAATAATAATAATATATTTGTTGTCTTGCAACATAATAAACCAAAACAACATAATTAACCAATTATATAAACCAAAATTATATTATTCTTTATAATTGACAACTCGGTTCCTGGGTCTCAGACGATTACTCCAGTCTGGAACTGTCTCACTCTGAAACAAAGAAACGGCTTCATCAGGAAAATATTTTAAATTTTCCAATGAAACCTCATCTGAAAGATTTTCCAATCTTTCATCAGAGTTTCCATCGGTTCTTGAGTCACCATTCTCTAAACCTTGACACAAAGAACGTAACTGATTAAAATGTCTTTTCCAAATTAACTGATTAACCTTAACCAAATAAACATTTTTAGAAACAACCTTAAAAATTATCCCTTCTACCCATTTTCTACCATTTATAGGTCGATAATCTTTTACGAGAACTTTTTCACCAATATTAAATTTATTTTTCTTGTACTTTCTACCACCATAATAACATTTCTGTTTATTTTGACTTTTCTTAATATTAGATTTAATCTTATCTGGTATGTCATACAAATGATCAAAATGATCCCCTGGTAAAGATAATTGAAATCTATTTCTAATCTTTCTACCAAACATTAAAACTGCTGGTTCACATCCAGTTGACGAATGAGGTGTGTTTCGATAATCCATTAAAAATTTATTAATATCACTTTGAATATTAATAAGCAATTTTCCCCTAATAACTATTTTTCTTAAATAATTTTTAAGCGTTCTAACAGAATTTTCTGCTAAATCATTGGATCGTTGATATTGAACAGGAGACGTCAAATGAACGATACCCCATTTATCATAAAATTGCTTACATTCTTGAGAATTTAAGTTCTGAGCATTATCACTCACAATTGTTTCTGGAAAACCAAAATTAACAAATAATCTCTCCAATTCATATAAAATACATTTAGATGAAGTATTCTTCATTACAATACATTCTAACCATTTTGAAGTAGCATCTATAATTACCAAACAATCAATACCATCATATTGCAAAAAATCTATATGTAAACGACTCCAAACCTTCTCAGGACTTTCCCAAGGAGATAAAACTGATTTATGAGGATTTTCTTGACAACTTCTACATATACTACAACTATCTATCATAACAGAAATATCTTTATTTATGCCTGGCCAATAAAAATAATTTCTCGCTAGATTTTTAGTTTTAACAATACCTTGATGTGAATCATGTAACAAATTTAAAATTCTCTTCCTTAATGAACTCGGGACAACTACCTTGTGTTGCCACATAATACAATCTTTATAAATGCTTAGTTCATCTTTTATTTTATAAAAAGCCCATACATCTGATTGTTTATTTATTTGTGAAGGCCACCCTTTTTGTAAATAATCTATAATTTGATTACACAAAATATCCTTTTTAGTTTCCTCTAAAATTTCATCAAACTTGATACTGAAATTTTCTTCTGCATCTAGAAGAAAAACAAAATCACAATTAATATCAATACAATTTAAACTTTTAAAATTTTCTAAATCTGAAACATCTAATGTTTCATCCTTTTCTATAGGACACCTCGATAAAAAATCTGAACAGTTATTTTCTGATTTCACAAATTGTACTTCATAATCAAATGCTGACAAAATAACCCCGTAGCGTTGTAACCGATTTGCTGCTAATTGAGGAATATCTTTATCCTGCTTTAAAATATGGCATAAAGCCCTATTATCAATTTCTAAAATAAAATGTCTTCCATATAAATAATGAAACCATTTTTGTAAAGCAAAAATAATCGCTAATGCTTCAATATCTAATATTGAATATTTCTTTTCCGCTTCTGTTAATTTCCTTGAAATAAAAGCTATAGGTCTCGCTGACCCATTTTCAAAAATGTGTAATAAAGTAGCAGCAATACCCTTGGATGAACCATCTGTCACAACCTTTAACGGTAACTTTTTATTATAATGAATTAAAACTAAATCCGAAGATAAAATATTTTTAATCTCTAGTACCGAATTTGAGCACTCTTGTGACCAAACCCATTTAACATCTTTCTTCAACAAATTATATAAAGGAGACAGAATTTTAGCAATATTCGGTATAAAATTACGATAGTAATTTACCATACCTAATAAACCCCTCACTTGCGTAGTATTTTCAGGACTTGGAGCCAATCTAATCGCTTCCACTTTATCAACTAACGGTTTAATTCCTTCCTCAGATATATTGTAACCTAAATAATCTACTGATTTTGTAAAGAATTGACACTTTGATTCATTAATTGACAAACCACATTCATTTAAACGAATAAATAACGATAATAAATTATTAAATAAATCTTCATCGTCTTTTCCTGATATTAGAATGTCATCTATATATATTGACGTACCTCGTAAATCTTGCGTGACAGAATCTATTACTTGCATAAACAAAGCTGGTGAAACCTTTAATCCAAATATTAATGTTTTGTAGCGAAATAAACCCATATGGGTTGCTATCGTAGTATACTCTCTACACTCTTTTTTTAAACCAATTTGACAATATGCAGACTTCAAATCAATTTTCGCGAAAACCTTACCTCCACTAATTTTTTCTAATAAATAATTAATTCCCGGTAAAGGATATTTAATATCCATAACATAAGGATTTATCGTTCTCTTATAATCTGCACATAATCTAAGAGTACCATTACTTTTCGGAATAATAACTAAAGGACTTGCATATTCCGAAAATTTTACTCTTTCAATAATATTTTGCTCTAACATTAAATTTAATTCCGATTCAACTTTTTCTTTTAAAGCCAATGGAACTGGTCGTGCTTTACAAAATTTAACTGGATGATCCTTAACCATCTTAAAATCTACTTCATATTTTGTAAACTTACCTATATTCTTCGAAAATACATTTGGAAATTTTTTTTTTAAAATTGACACACCATTTTCCTTAAAATTATTGTTAACCATTTCCGAAAAATAAATACCGGAAAACCCAATCTCAAATTCTTTGAAAAAATTTCGACCTAACAAAATTTCACTTCCATTTTTAATAATTATAAAATCTAAAAACCTTGTTTTTTCATTATAACTTACTTGTAGGTTATTTTTTCCCAATACTTTCAAATTAATATTTGAATAAGCCTTAACTTCTAAATTATATTCCAATATTTTCATCTTATGAAAATATCTTCTATATAAATCTTCTGGTAATACAGAAATGAAAGCACCCGAATCTAATAAACATTTAAATGACTTGTCAAACAAAAACACATCGATCATACATGAACTGTCATTGTTTTGAATTGTATTCAACACATTAATAACTTTTTTTTTTGTATTTTTCTGTCCTTCAATATTCACTTTACAATTCGCTTTAATGTGACCTTTCAATCCGCAACGAAAACATAAAAATTCTTTTTCAAAACTATTTGTTTTTTTATTCTTAAAATTCTTACGATTATAGTTACAAGCTTTATTTGACAAAACATTTTTTTCTCTATCATACAACTTGTTAGACGAAAATTTATTATTGTCAAGGTTACCAAATACTTGTACCCTATTGGTCGAATTGTGACTAACTTCCCGTTCCAGATGAAATGATTCACCAATAGAAGCTAAATTAACACAATCATCGAATTTTAAATTTTCTCCTTCAAGAAACAATTTTTCTTGAACCTTATATTTTTTTATACCTAGAATAAATATATCTTTCAACACAAAATCCAGATATTTATCAAATTTACAATTTACCGATAATTTCCGTAATCGAACTGCAAATTCCTTAATTGATTCATGTAAATCCTGCTTAGTCGAATAAAACTTTCTCCTATATTCAAATACATTTGATACATTTTCACAATACTCTTTCAATTTTTGCATCAGATTTTCGACACTAAAATCAGTTATTTTCTTAGGAACACATAAATTTATTAATAATGAAAATGATTCCTCACTCAACGTATTGAGAAATAGTGCCCTTTTTTGAATCGCTGAAATACTATTTTCATCATATAAAATGAGACTTTGTTCAAATCTTGTGAGAAAATTATCCCAATTATCAGTACTATGACTGAATTTTGGGATGTCCATCTGGAACAATCTCTGAGACTGTCCAGAAACCCCTTTACTGCTACTGGCATTAGCATTCATTTTCCAAACACAAAATTAAAAAAAAATATACAAAGTTCAAATTTACAAGATATAATAAAAATAATAAAAAAAAATCAAAAAAAATACATGAATCAAATTAAAATTTATACAACAAAAATAGACAATACTGATCTTTTCTTCTCCTGATTCTGGTAGACCCTCAGCAAGCTCCGGAATCTCCAAGAAAAGTGGACTGCTCCAGTCCTCCTTTCCAGCTTCCAGCAACTGGCTGCCAACTGCACCTTGGACCCGTACCTGGTTCCTTGTGTCCTTGGTCCTCTGCTCCTGGTTTTCTCCTTGCCTGGATACTCCCCTGGATTCCTTGCAGATACCTCCCAAATAAGTACTTGCCAAAGTACTCAATCCAAACTGGAACGCCGTAGAACTCTTCTACTTGTGTCCTGTTTGATTCCTGTTTGATCCCACTGTCCGTGGAATGAAGATCTTCAGATATTCCCTTGGAATGAAGTTCTTTTAAGCCGACTGCGCCATGAAATGTTCTCTTCTTTTGGTAAAAGAGAATATTTTAAATTGTGGAGAAGAAACTTATAAATGAACAACTCTTGTAGTTATAATATCATTTATTACAATTTTAATAATTACAAAGTGTGTCTTATTGTTGGCAGTCTGAACCAGAATAAAAATAATGTACAATTTTCACCTATAACAACAATTTCTTATTCTTGTATGTTTATAAAACCTATTGTTTTAACAATAATTAAATATTCTAGAATGTTCTTCTAAATTAAATATTGTACCTAATTATATTCACAGTACAAAACACATGAGAGACATCTATGGGTAAACTTGGTAAGTTATATCCCAATAAACATACCATCACAAACTTCAGTGAAGAAACCTCACTGAAATACCATAGATGTCACTGCAAAATAATAATATTCAAAATATCACTTATTTACTAATAATAATAATATTTTACAGCTACACTGGTAAGTATGAACATACCAGGGTAGGGCAAACACTATTGCATTCTTATTCTTACTTATTCTCACACCCCCTATCTCTATCTCTATTACACATATCAGGTTCACATGTTACAGAAACAAAAGAAATAGTTAACTTATACTTAACAGAACATAATAAAGTCAAAATAAAAACCTGGAGTATAAATTGCCACATGAAAAATAATTCCTTAAGTTGCTCATCAGTTAGTGGCAATGACATTAATTTTAAAGTGGGGATGGAAGTTTTTATAAGATGATTCATTTTTCCATTGAAACTTCTTTTATAGAAGTGGTCACCACACACATATCAAATTTGGCACAATCTTTCTATTGGCACAAATACCAATTCTGGATTGCCTACAACTGTAACCCATTCTTTACATCTGAAATCAAAATGATAAATGTATTGAATATTGAATACATAAAGAAAAATATATTTTTATATATTGTGTGATTCCTTTGTTTTGTGAATATGGATATTGGAATATTTTCTTGTTCGTTAGTTTTTTTTATAAGTCATACTATGTATTTTTTTTCCAACATTATTTATATTCTTTGGTTTATACTAGGTGTAAGGAAATGTACTTATTTTTTACACCTAAATAAAATTATTATAAAATAAATGTAGTTTAAAATAATTATGATAAAATAAGAGAATGCACTGTGACCGCATTGAGTTCCACGGGCCTAGGCACAGAGAAAACTTATCTCCCATATCATTTTATGGCCATAAAAAATTATAAATTCAATTTATGAAATAGCTGTTGAGATGACATTAAATAAAATATACCTGACTTAAACAAAAATTATATGAATGAGAACTCACCGACTTTCCTGTGATGGAAACCTGGAGATTTTTTTTAAATGTAGACAAATAAAAAATTCAAATTTGTTTTTAAAAAGTTCCAGAGTTTCTCAATTATTTTTTATTAAGAAAAACATTTTTTTTATGATAAATTTATGTGTTTAACTGCCTATATTTCCAATGTTTTTAAAAATATTGAAATAACCTGAAACAGTTTGGTACATAATATTCTTCAATTATTTATACTATCGCCATCGACAGTTGGATCTCATGTGTTACATGCAACTAGTAATAATTAAAATGAAAACAAAATGTCTAGGATTAAATTATTTTCATGTTAATAGTGGTCTGCAAAATAGAAGTTGTTTGTATGAAATGGAATTATAATTTATTGAATAAATAAATATAAATCTTACGGTCCTTATCTTTAATTATCCTCAGAAGTCTCAGCTATCACCCAAACAGAATGTAATGTGTTTCAGAGAATAACCAACAGCAAAATTCAAATGTTGCTTGAAATTACTTGACTAGTTTTGTAAATTGGGTTCTTAATGTTGGCTAAATTTAGTTTCTCTTTATAATTTTTATACAAAATTTTGTTGTTGGAAGTTGGCACCCAATAGATATACTTATATATTATTGCCATAATATAATTAATGTTGCCTTGTTCAAAAATTTATTAGGTATCAAACTACCCACTTGTAGTGTGCACTGTATAATAAATATTATGTCAAAACACAATATATAAAATTAAAATAGATTTGCACTCCTATCTGTTTCAAAAAGAAAAGATATTATCTGTTTCAAAAAGAAAAACTGGATGACTGACTATATTAATGGAAATCCCCCAGGGACTTACCTTTCCGGTAAGTTACGGGTATGGCGAACCCGGGGTAACTGAGCTGGGCGATTGTTTTTTTCCCCATCCAAATCAATAAACAATGCTCTCCTTTACCAGATTTCCTGCACAACCTCCCATCCTACATTTCCACACTCCCGCTGCCCTAAGTCAAGGTGGAAGGAATCGTGCCGAGGACTGAATGACACTGAGGGCAGTAAATATTCAGTGCCGTTAACGATCCCCTGGGGGAACCAGGCGAAACCCCCCTGTAATTAGCCTTCTACACACATGAGGCTCTGTGTGCAGTGACATTTTTTCCTCACTACTCGTGGGAACTCTATGGAAGAAAACACAATAAATTTTTTAGACGAAATGAAGGAGGCCGACATGGCTTCGGAAGGTTCTTCAGAGCCTTTTGATTCCATGGAGGTGGAACAGTTGGTGGCTAGTTCACCAACTGTAGATGAAGAAGAGGCAGAAAAACCTCCTTCACCTCAGCTCCAGGATGAGACTGATAAGCCTCAACTGGAAACTGAGACAAATAAGCCGAAGAGGCTTGGTGGGGCAGCCAAGAAAAGGCTTAGCTACCTTCTAAAACAAGGTATGCCCTATGAAGAGGCACGTAATCAGTGCCTCATTCCACTCCAGTCAGATGCAGCCTTAAAAAGGCCAAGAGCAAACGACAGCAGTGAGACTTTCAACCCAGCCAAAAGGGAAAGATCGGAAAAAAGAACTTTCCGCGATGCTGCAGTTGGAATAAGAATTGGCGTATGTAACAAAGAAGATAACGCCATTCTAACAGATAATCAGTTGCTGCAAATTGAAAACGCACTGGTAAAAGCTGTGGTAGAATCTATTGGCAAAGGATTCCAACCTCGGTTCGAAACGTTTACCAGGAAAAAAGGCATCCTGGCACTCACGTGCACCGATCAAGGGACTCATGACTGGGCATGGCCATTGATTCCGACCTTGAAACCTTTCAAAGGAGCGGATTTGAGGGTCGTGCAAGGTCATGAGATACCCAAAAACATTGTTGCAGTAGCCTGGATTCCCAGTGAATTGAAATGGCTACCAAAAGATGTGATGCATATTTTAGGCATCTCCAACAAAGGTCTTAACGTTAAAATGTGGAAGGCATTAAACACCAAACAAATGCCGAATGGGCAAATCATGACATTTTCGATGGACGAAGATTCCGTCAAAGCATTAGAGGCCTGTAATTTCAGACCCTACATGGGCATCTGCAGGATAACCTTCAAGCTCAAAGGCCAAAAGCCCAAAGAGCAACAGGTGTCTCCTGTGGGTGCGCAGGTGGGGGGGACCTCAACTACAACTTCCAAACTCAATTCGGGGGCCTCGTCTGTCACTGAGACCTCGAAAGTGCTGTCTAAGCCTGTCGAGGCTGCGGTGTCGACGAGGATGCCTGAAGGTTCTGAGCCCGTTTCGGGGGCTTCGTCTGGTGCTGGGACCTCAGCAGTGCTGTCTAGGCCTGATGGGGTTGCGGCGCTGGCGGGGTTGCCTGGCGGTTCGGAACCTGTTCCGGGGACTTCATCTGGTGCTAGAACCTCAGCAGTGCCTCTTGGGCCTGGGGAGATTGTGGCGCCGGTGAGGTTGCCGATGAGAATGGAAGTTGTGCCTGTTCCGGGGACTTCGACTGGCGCTGGGACCATGACGGTGCTTCATAGACCCGTTGAGTCTGCGGTGCGAGCGAAGTTGCCGGAGGAAGCCAAACCCACTCCGGGAACTTCATCCTTTACATCAGCCAATAGACCAGTCCGTGGAAAGGGTCTACGCAGGAGTAAAGGCGAACCTAAAGGGGTGTCACACTGGCTGAAACTCACCCCTAAATAATCTCTTAATCAGCAGAAAAGTAGAGATACTGCTGTCCTGACAATGGAGAAACATAAAATTCTCCAAATAAACCTTCACCACGCCAGGGCAGCCACTGCCCTGGCAGGGAGAACACTAGCCAAGGAAAACATAACTGCAATACTAGTACAGGAACCTTGGACATATGACAATAACATTTGTGGGTTCAACTCGGTAGGAACAGTCATTTCCTGTAACAACGGAGGTAAACCCAGAGCAGGTATCGTATTAAATAAATCCATACGTTACTTAAATATTTTAGAGTTTTGTAAAGAGGACCTTGTAGCAATAACTATCCCTTCTAATTCTAATGGCAGAGGATTAATACTCTGCTCAGCATATTTCGCAGGAGATGAATCATTACCCCTGACACTCCTCGAAGACCTGATCAGGTATGCCAAGAAAAACAATGCGCAGCTGATCATAGGTTGCGATGCAAACTCACATCATAAAATTTGGGGAAGTACTGACTGCAACCAAAGAGGTGAGTTACTTTTAGAATTTATTCTAACACATAATTTGTACATTGCAAACAAAGGCAATACACCTACTTTCATGAATAGGGTGAGATCTGAAGTTCTCGATCTTACTCTATGTACTGAAAATGCCAGTGACGATTTAACAGACTGGAAAGTATTATCAGAGGAATCTGCCTCTGATCATAAACAAATAACTTTCAATATAAAAAATATTGAAAGAAAAACTGCAGAGTACAGGAATAAAAGACTAACCAACTGGGCTATGCTTGAGGAGATCACCAAAAATACTTTGGGGACCTCTTACAGATCAATCAAAGATTGGAAAAGCATAGATCTTGCAACAGACTTTCTAACAGAAAGCCTTAACTCAGCCTACGAACAAAGCTGCCCTAAGAAAGTTAAAAGTCAAACCAGAGAAGTACCATGGTGGAACTCTCACCTGGCAAAACTTAGGGCAAACATAAGAAAGCTATTCAACAAGGCAAAATCATATGGAACGTGGGATAGCTATAGAAAAGCACTCACGGAATACCATAAAGAAATCAGGAAAGCTAAAGCTACATCCAGGAAAAACTTCTGTAATTCAATAAACGACACAACAGAAACAGCAAGAATAAACAAAGTACTTGCTAAACAGAGAACACCAGATATTGGCCTTCTCATGAGGCAAGACGGCAGCTATGCTGCAACAGGAAAAGAAACACTTGCCTTACTTGCAGATACTCACTTTCCGGGATGTCAGGTTGTCACCAACAACCACATTCCTCAACAAGTTATTTGCAGGCCAAATCTAGAAGACTGGAGATTAGCATCAGAAATCTTCAAACCTTCTAAAATTAAATGGGCTATAAATACCTTCAAACCCTACAAAAGTAGCGGAGAAGATAATATCTTCCCTGCCCTTATTCAAAATAGCATTAAAGTAACAATGCCTCTCCTGCTAAAAATCTACAGAGCCAGTTTGGCATGGGGTTATATTCCAAGGAATTGGAAAACTGTAAAAGTAACATTCATACCCAAACCTAACAAAGAATGTTACAATACACCTAAAGCATATAGACCAATAAGTCTAACATCCTTTCTGCTTAAAACTATGGAAAAAATTATACATAGACACTTAATTGAAACAACATTAAGCAAACATACAATACATGTCAAACAACATGCATATCAAGAAGGGAAATCTACAGAGACTGCCCTTATTGAACTAGTGAACACTATCCAAAACTCACTAAACAACGGAGAAATAGCACTCTGCGTTTTCTTAGACATAGAAGGAGCCTTTGACGGTGCTCCAACTAATGTCCTACTAAATGGACTAAGGCGCAAAAAGGTGAACGCCACCATCATAAAATGGATCGAAGACATGCTGTCAAACAGATTTATTACAACAAATTTGCTGGGAGAAAACTTAACAGCTAAAACCTGCAAAGGATGTCCTCAGGGAGGAGTTCTTTCTCCTCTACTATGGACACTTACAGTAGATAGCTTAATATGCCTACTCAATGACAATGGCTATAACGCACAAAGCTATGCTGATGACATAGTAATTACAATCAGAGGGAAAGAATGTGACATTATTTCCGAACTGATGCAAAATGCACTTAAAAACGTAGAAAATTGGTGCATAAAAAATGGACTAAAAGTCAACGCAAACAAAACTACATTTATTCCATTTACAAACAAGAGGAAACTTGACAAACTCTTTGCACCCATTCTTTTCGGAAGGAAACTAACTATCTCAAAAGAAACTAAATATCTAGGAATAACACTAGATAACAAACTTACATGGAACAAACATGTAGACAATATAACGCAGAAAGCAACAAAAGCACTGTGGTCATGCCGAAGACTAGTGGGCAAGAACTGGGGTTTAAAACCCTCGCAAACACTGTGGATGTATAAATCCATAGTAAGGCCCACAATCTCATATGCAATACCAGTTTGGAGCAACAAACTAGAACAGAAAGGCTGCAGAGACAAACTCTCAAAGTTACAAAGAATAGCCTGCCTGCTGATAACGGGAGCACTACATACAACTCCCACAGCTTCCTTAGAAGCTTTCCTTAATCTTCCACCACTTTACCTCCATCTACAGAAAGTAGCGAAGGAAGGTATAATAAGATTAATTGATGAAAACCAAAGACACAGCTTCTCAAGCAAATCTAACCTAATAAAGGAACTTGATGAAGAAAACCTAATTAGCTTACCAAAAGACAAAATCAAGACAGTCTACAATTTCGATAAACCTTACAAAATCGAAATACAAACCAGAAATGAAATATCTGAAATCTGGTATCAAGAATCAAATGGTGCCCTTATCTGGTACACTGATGGTTCCAAAAAAGAAAAAGGAGTGGGCTCAGGAGTGTATGGACTCACACCGAAAGTGAAAATATACAAACACCTGGGACACACCACAACAATTTTCCAGGCAGAATTATGCGCCATAACAATTTGTGCCTATGAAAATCTTATAAGAAACTATAGACACAAAACTATTTATATTTACTCCGACAGTCAAGCAGCTCTCAAAGCTCTAAACTCATGTAAAATAAATTCATCTACAGTCCAAGACTGTAATTTAGCATTAAACAAACTAACAATAGAACACAACAACAAGGTGGTTCTAAGATGGGTGCCGGGACACTCAAGCTACAAAGGCAATGAAGAGGCAGACAAACTTGCAAATATGGGGGCTGACTCAGTTACCTATGGACCAGAACCTTACTGCTTCTTAACCAATAGTGTCATCAAAACAATATTATACAACAGCATGCTAGAAAAAGCTAAACAAAACTGGCTTAACATATCAGGACAAAAGCATGCAAAATCAATTATCTCAGGCTTTTCAGCTAAAAGATCTAAACAAATTCTTACTCTCAACAGAGAAAATATAAGAATTCTAATCAGAACACTGACTGGACATTGTAGATTAAATAAACACCTATGCACAATGAACTTAGCAGACATGTATCTATGCAGATTCTGCCTAGACGAACATGAAACTCCGCTACACCTGCTCAAGGACTGTGAACCACTGATGCAAACAAGAGCCAGAATATTTGGCACTCACATCGCTGATGAAACACAAATCAGAGAAGCCAGCCCACTGAAGATCTTAAGATTCATTCGAGAGATTGGACTATGGGAAGACCTCTAGAAGCCAATCATTCACAATGAGCTACATATCAAGCTGACGTGAAGAAGCCTCTAGAAGGATTTATAAAAAAAAAAAAAAATATTAATGGAAAAATGAAGAATGTGTAAAAATGTCCATTGTGAATATAAAGCATTACAAAGAGAAATAAGGAAAGAAATAAAATTAGCTAAAGAACGGTGGATCATTGAAAATTGTGTGGAACTGGAAGCCTTAAGCGCTAAACATGACCACTTAAATATGCATAGAAGGGTCAAAGAAATAGCAGGAATTAACAAAGACAAGGCACCTATGTGCATTCTCGATTCTAATACAAATAAACCAATACTTATGATAACTTGCTGTCCAAGGAATGGGAGTGCTACATCCAAAGGCTTTTATATGCCACAAGAGATTTACCAGCCAACAATTCACAAAGTGCTGAGGGACCTTCAACATTAAAATCCGAGGAACTACATACAATTAAAATCTCAAAATGCAAAAAAATCCCCTGGACCACATGATATTCCAATGGAAGTACTAAAACTATTGAATGGCTCAAATATTGATATTTTGGTTACTTTTTAACAAGATTTACGACTCTGGTATTATCCCGATAGAATGTACATGGAACATAAAATTAAAGGTGGGCTGATTAAGATACAATTACTTATGTTGTTATTCTTATTTATTATATTTGTTTAAAAAAATATTATTGTACGTTGCCCATTTTTTCAAATAAATACAAAAAAAAATATCTTGGAAGTCTTCTCACTTCTTCAACTAAGGTGCCGCATCGAGACAGCTCGCGCGATGTTTTTCAGAATGAAGACACTGTTTCGCGACAATAGCTTAAACCTTAAAATAAGGCAGCGCCAGGTGAAGTGCTACATATAGTCCATACATCCACCTGGACCATAAGTCAATATGCTTAATCGTCTAGAGGCCTTTGAAATGTGTCTGCATCACCGCAGTATTGAAAATTTCCTGGATAAATAATGTGTCAAATGTGGAGGTACTCAGGAAAGCAAATGTCGAGCCCGAGTTGGGTGACACAATAAAGAGACGAAAAATATCATTTTTGGGTCACATTTAGCGAGGTGAAAAGTACAGGCTGCTCCAAATGAATATGAAGGGTAAAATAGGAAGACGTCAGATGTCATGGCGAATTGCGAATTGTTTCCACAGCGCGGCGGCGGATAGAGCAGTGTAGAGCTTCTCAGCAGTGATCGGGGGGACCTGATATGGCATGAAGAAGAAGAAGAATTAAAAAGTAAGCAATTAACTACATAGGTACTATGGACATAATACTATAAATGTTTTACGTTACTTCCAGGTAATGGTGCCATGAATAAAATTTAAAATCTTTGTTGTTATATGACAACAATTTTTTCAGGCATAACAAATTAACTTCTGTTTGTAGTTTGCAAAGAATATAATTGGCATTTTTGTCATTATACAGCTATATATTATAAACCTACATACATATACACCTATATATAACTACATACATATATACAGATATATATATATACCTACAATCTAAATAATCTAAAGTAAATTACAAACTTACCACACTATTTGTATCCAAATATTTACACAATTCTCTTCACACAAAAACGTACATGATAACAAAATTTAAAAACATTTTAAGTCAGTTAAAATGTCACATATATTAACATGATTAACATACCTACTAAACAACAATAGTAAAATATTCCATATATTAATAAACTATTTCAAAACACAATAACATGATTTTCAAGTTATATAACAAGTTAACAATTTCTGGATGCTGTTTTGAAAAGAATAAAAAATAAAAATTCATAATTATCATGAAATTTTCCAAACAACCAGATAATATCTTTATTTTGGGACAAACATTATTATTAGTTATATCTATAATTAAAAGTAAAGACTTTTTGATTCTACATTAATTTTATTCTGCGCGATAGGCCTATTTCGCCTTGTTAGGGCATTAACTAGCTTACTATAAGCTAGTTAATGCCCTAACAAGGGGAAATTGGCCTATCGCGCAGAATAAAATTAATGTAGAATCAAAAAGTCTTTACTTTTAATTATAGATATAACTTATAATGGAATTCTACCAAATAAAAACTTCGTCGATAATTAACATTATTATTATTGCCACCTATTGGAGTGTTCAATAATTATTTCCATGTAACTGAATATGAATGAATGGATTTATTAAAATAACCTCCCTTACTCAAATAAATTATGTATTATTAATAATAATGAAATATGTTTCATTAAAATGATATGTTTAAATGGTTTCCACTTTATACAACAACTGATAACAACATTTAAATAATTATATATTTGTTATAAATAAATTCATATAAGTGCTTGAAACTGTTTACGTCTAAATTTAGTGTTATATAATTTCCAAGATGTGATGAAGAGAGTCCTATGAAGAGATGTTCTCAATTTCCAACAACTTAGAATGAAGCAAGTCAGCATTGAGTCTGTGTTTGCACAAATATTCTCCATTTAAAAACAAAACTGGAATTTCATATTTGTACAGTTGAAATAGTCTATGATGTGGTGAACGAGTGATATCTGCCAATTGAAGGTTTATTCTTTCACCAAAAGGACGAAGACTCTCCTTAACTTCATCACATAAAGAACATGGACTCCTGGTATACATTGTTAAAACTGGCTTATCACTTAATCTTCTGTTATTTCTGAAAACAAAAACTTAAATGTCAAAATATTGGCTCATCAGCAAATACAATTTTATATAAAACTTTGTCATATATATATATATATATATATATATATATATATATATATATATATATATATATATATATATATATATATATATATATATATATATATATATATATATATATATATATATATATATATATATATATATATATATATATATATATATATATATATATATATATATATATATATATATATATATATATATATATATATATATATATATATATATATATATATATATATATATATATATATATATATATATATATATATATATATATATATATATATATATATATTATATATAATATATATATATATATATATATATATATATATATATATATATATATATATATATATATATATATATATATATATATATATATATATATATATATATATATATATATATATATATATATATATATATATATATATATATATATATATATATATATATATATATATATATATATTATAATATTTTTATCTCGGTTTTCCCGTGTCAGTAGGTCTTGACTAAGACCATTTGTCTTCCGACGTTTCGCCTTGTCCTTGAAAATGCCTGGTGATATTCAGGCGAAACGTCGGAAGACAAATGGTCTTAGTCAAGACCTACTGACACGGGAAAACCGAGATAAAAATATTATAACATATTTCACCCGTGAAAACATCAAATATAACATATATATATATATATATATATATATATATTTATATATATATATATATATATATATATATATATATATATATATATATATATTATATATATATATATATATATATATATATATATATATATATATATATATATATATATATATATATATATATATATATATATATATATATATATATATATATATATATATATATATATATATATATATATATATATATATATATATATATATATATATATATATATATATATATATATAGCTACTTTTCCGGGCTATCCGCTCGTTTTCGTCCTGAAAAGGATGGTTTTGCCGACGTTTCAACCGAATATCATCGGTCATTATCGAGGCTGGTCGGTTCGCAAACGTAGACACGGTGCGACTGACACCGCGTTGCATTTCGCGTTCCTATTTATGTATCGTGTTGGTGTATTGGCGTGTGATGCGGCGTGTGGGAGGGGTGGCGGTGTGAGCATGAGTAACCGTCGATTCGCGCTCTGTTGTTAGTGGTGGTGTGGTGAGGGTGTCTCCCCTGCAGCTCGGTGACCGTGCTGTATATCGTTCGTCGTATGACGTCACGCTGGTATGTGCGCGTGTCGATCGCCGTACAGCTAGGTGCGGGAGGGCAGAGGGCGGGGGAACAGTTGTAGCGGTATGCACTGGCGTCATTGGCGTTGATTCGTTTAACCATGCGCGGTCACTTGAATATGAATTAAGTACTGGTTTCCACGCCACTGGTAGACGACGAGAATCATCTCTTGTGTTCATTGCGAAGGGCCGTTTTTCTATTTCGATGGCTTCTCTATATACTCTATTAATCTCGTTATTTAAACGGACAAGAGTCTTTGCTGCATCGAAGTCTATTTTGTGGCCTTCTGTCATCACATGATTCGCCAGTGTTGACGTCGATTTATTTTGTTTTACGTCTAGGCGGTGTTCGGCTACGCGTGCTGATACTTTTCTGTTTGTGCGACCGATGTAAGTTTTTTCGCACGTACCGCAGGGGATCTCGTATATACCGTGTAACTCTAACGGTATATTGTCTTTGGTCGGTCGTAAAAAAGACGAGATTTTTCTGTCTGTTTTAAAAACAGTTTTAATTTTATACTTTTTTAGTACTCGACATATTTTATCCGTAGACCCACTGACGTATGGAAGTATCGCCAACCCGCGTATCTCTTCTTTATCTTTTTCTGTCTTTTTTACTGTTTGATCTTTTTTAATTGCTCTATTTATAGTGTTGTTATGATATCCGTTAGCAAGGAGAGCTTTCTTGAGGCTACTTATTTCTTGGTTAATATTTTCCTCGTCCGATATTCTTTTTGACCGGGTATATATATATATATATATATATATATATATATATATATATATATATATATATATATATATATATATATATATATATATATATATATATATATATATATATATATATATATATATATATATATATATATATATATATATATATATATATATATATATATATATATATATATATATAATATATATATATATATATATATATATATATATATATATATATATATATATATATATATATATATATATATATATATATATATATATATATATATACATATATATATATATATATATACATATATATATATATATATATATATATACATATATATATATATATATGCGTCGATTTCTCGGGTACTCCGCGTTGTTCGTAAGCGTGGATTTCGCGTAGCGTTTCCTCCCCGTAGAGGTTGAGTATGTTATTCTTCAGGCTTTCGCGGAGAGGAGTAAATGATGCGTCGATTTCTCAGGTAAAACGACGCGGAGTACCCGAGAAATCGACGCATCATTTACTCCTCTCCGCGAAAGCCTGAAGAATAATATATATATATATATATATATATATATATATATATATATATATATATATATATATATATATATATATATATATATATATATATATATATATATATATATATATATATATATATATATATATATATATATATATATATATATATATATATATATATATATATATATATATATATATATATATATATATATATATATATATATATATATATATATATATATATATATATATATATATATATATATATACTTTTGTATTTTGGGCAACTTGAAATATTAATCCAAACTGATTCAAAGTAAGCATCATCTACACAAAAGGCACTCTACAAACATTATTATTCAAAAATCAATAAGCAGTTTCATTACAAATATTATACTTTTAATTTGTATTCAGTGGATCCACTTCTGACATCATTTTAGAGAAACTTGTACAAGTCCAGTTTGCTTCTATACGACCACCGGATTACTAACCCAACATGCTAACTGCTCTACCACCACCCATCTAACTTTCCTGGGTTGTGACTTGTGTAACAAAGTGTGGGAAATAACAAACAAAAAATTTGCATCTTTTCCAAATCAATCTTATATTAAATAGGTATTTCATGTATGTGTTTATTTAAAAATGTCTTATAATTATAGAATAAAGAACAAAATCCTTGTAAAAATTGTATATTAATATTTATCATGTACAAAAATGGCATAAACCAACAATTTCATATAAAAATATATGTAACAAAGTGAAAAATAATATACTTATAATATAATATGTAAATTATTTATACCTACATATATACATATGTACATATAAGTATAGGTAGGTAGGTACATAATTAGTTAGAATAACAACATTATTGAAAACATCAGTTGGAATAAAAGACGGAATATATTTAGAAGTAGATATTGGTAAAAGGTAACAAGTAAAGTAAATAATAAAGAGAGGAACTTACAGCCTCTCAATCATCATAGCGGATGCTCCTCCTCCACCATTACATATGGCCGCTACTCCCTTCTGTCCAGGCTGCAGTGTGTGCACCAGGTGTGTCAATATTCTGGCTCCAGACATACCCACAGGATGACCCAGACTGACAGCTCCACCGTGAACATTCACTCGACTAGGATCCAATTCCAGTAGCCTCTGGTTAGCCAAAACCACCACACTAAAGGCTTCGTTAATTTCCCACATAGCTATGTCTTGCGTGGCCACTCCGACTGAACTGAGGAGACGAGGCACAGCCAGGGCAGGGGCAGTCGGGAATGCTTCAGGAGGTCCTTCCGCATCACAGAACCCCACGACTCTAGCCAAAGCTTTGCACCCTAATGTGGCGCATGTCTCACTCGACATTAAAACTAAAGCTGCTGCACCATCATTTAATGTAGAGGCATTTCCCGCAGTCACTGTTCCTTTCTCCTTTTTGAAAACAGTAGCGAGGCGGGGAAACTTTGAGAAATCTACTTTCTTATATTCTTCGTCTTCATTAACTACTAAAGGAGGTTGTCCTTTTTTACGAGGAACTTCCACGGGAACTATTTCAGAAGCAAATGCTCCACTCTTATATGCAGCTGTACTTCTCTGATAACTGGATATGGCGTACTCATCCTGTTGTTCTCGAGTAAATCCCATCTTCTCTGCGGTAATTTCTGCACAATTTCCCATGTGAAATTTATTATAGACGTCAGTGAGCGCATCCAACAATATACCATCACTCAAGTTAACACCACCGTATGGAGTTTGTCCTCTGCGTAAGTAATAAGGAACATTAGACATTGACTCTACTCCTCCCGCTAACACCACCTGCTGGGCTCCCGTCTGTAAAGTCTGCGATGCCAACATGGCCGCCTTCAGACCAGAGGAGCAAACCTTGTTGACTGTTGTGCAAACAGTGGAAGGTAGAAGTCCTCCCCATAGTGTTGATTGACGAGCTGGCGCCTGACCCACACCCGCACCACACACATTACCAATATACACCTGAAATTAACCAAAGTGAAAATCAACTTCAAATTGAAGAATAGAAAAGAATGTTGTTTCTAAATAGATATTAGAAAAACTGTGACCTCTTGAATCTGGGAAGGTTCCACCGCTGCTCTTTCAACAGCAGCTCTAACAGCAACAGCACCCAGTTGAGTGGCACTCAGAGAAGACAAGGAACCTCCAAATGATCCCATGGGAGTACGAACAGCCGATACAATCACAACATCTTTCAATAATGGCTTAGTGGAGTAACTGCGACTCCACACCTAAAAACAATTATATTTTATTAGTGAAACATGTACCTATTAATATGCAATTCGTCAATCATAGAAATCATTCTAAGGTATAGGTTATAAAAACACATTAAGGGGGTTTATTTATTTTACAAAGATGTAGGTTTCATCAAATTACTTGTGAAATCATGTGGGCTACGTAGAGCGGTAGAGCGCAAATTTGGTTAGTATATTAAGTGAAAATCGCACATACTCATCTTTATTTCTCCCAATAACTAAAAATCAAAACTTACCTTTGATATCTTCTGTAATGCAGACATAGCCAAATAAAAATATATACGTGGTTTATAAATACACTCAGAGGGAAATGTATATTTCGTACTGATAATGAAAAAAATGTGAGTTAGATACAGAAGTGGTAAACCGCTCTGCACGATATCTAAATATATAATATCATACTATATATCTATATAAAATACATGCTACTGTATAAAAAACAATTGAAACAAGACTTATCAAATTTATATGCAATATTTATAGTCTTGACCTTCGTGCTCTAATCAAATTAACTTTACAAAAGCAAATAACCACGACAAAAAAGTATCAACAATTGCGCAAAATGACAATCTTTGACAGATAAAGCGCGTTCCTGTTGAAAATAAATTCATCATAAAATATCTGTGATTATATTCATTCTTCTGTCTCTTAAAATAGGTTTGAACTCATATTATTACCTTCATCCTTCATGGTTTGCACCAAGCATTTAATATCTCCACATATATCTGGTGTCCCAAGACTCTTCATCTCTATGTAGCTGTTACAACGCTCATTACTGATCACCTAGTCCAGGGGTCGGCAAAGTGCGGCTCCAGAGCCGCATGCGGCTCTTTGGCTCCTTGAGTGCGGCTCTGGCACAAATATCCACGGACCCGGGCAGGCGCATCGCGCTGAGGGAATAGACCCCCACACACGTACACTTCGGAGCGACAATATCAAATTTAAACGTCTTTGTATTGATTTGGAAATATTGGAGAAAAACAAATGTGATCTTAGTTCACAACACAGGTGGTCTGCTTTGAAAGACCTGGAGAAGGAAGACATGATTATTTCTAACGTCTGGAATAGTATTCCTGACTCTTACGATCAGCTGAAAAAACTCGCGATTGCTGTTCTTTCCCTTTTTGGTTCTACATATTCATGCGAACAATCTTTTTCAAGCATGAACTTTATCAAGAGAACTGAGAAGTCGTCTTATTGATGAGAACCTGGAATCATGCCTAAAATTAAAAATAACAACATACAAACCTGACTTACTGAAACTTTCCAAGGAGATGCAAGGACATTGTTCGCATTAAGTGTTTGTCATTCATTGTCATGATTTAAATTTATGGATACTTTTCTTTCATATTATTGCTTAATAACGAATAAATCTTTATTAAGTGTGAAATCAAATTTTATTCAGGTTACCCGTAATTTGATGAAGGTCTAAAATTATAATAAAGGTTTACTAAATTAAAAAACAGATTTGGCTCTCAGAATTTTTTTGAATCGTTGTAATGTACATATTTGGCTCTTTGGCCAATAAGTTTGCCGACCACTGACCTAGTCTATATGCTGTAAATATGTGAGAATATTATTGAGGGAAAGAGATACATTAACGCCTTCAGTTTGTGCTAGTCAATCAATCACTCCATTTTATAGAATAATTTTACTCCACCATCGATCGACTTATATACGGTCTCAATAACGCCCGCTATTTCGAAGACTATGAAAATCTGAAAAGTACAAGAACGTCGTCATATCAAGTAACTAAGAACCCGTTTTCAGAAAAAGATCGTCACACCAGACGAAACTTGGGCCGTGACTAATCAGGGAAGGGTGGACGCTTACTGATAAGTCAAGTCCACGATACGTCATCAGGGCGTCCTTTCATCTCCGATAAAATCCCAGCTGGTATGTATCTTTTGTTTTCGCGCGATATTCGTTTTGCTCGTATGAAAGTGAGTCATCTCTATTCACAAGTAAGTTCTTAAGATCTGTTTTATTTATGACGATGCACCACGTCGGTGCACAAAAGTGACTTGCTTATTAATGTGCTTGAATTTGGCCGGCTATCTTTGATTGTCGCTGTGTGATGTCCAATTATTGTACATACCATTTCATTTCACCGTTTAATTAATTTGCGCTTATATTTAAATGTTTCTGTTTTATATTTCTTTTATATTTCCATTTGTTTGTTTCAATATTTCAACGGAACGGACGACTCGATAAAGAGATCGAAAGAAAAGGTATGGCAGGAGTGAATGGGCATAAGACCAATTATGAATGATCGCAACATATCAAAGGATGCCAAAGTTGCCATTCATAACGCCATCGTAGTGCCAACCTTGACGTATGCAAGTGAAACCAGTGCCCCGTTCCACCATCGTACCTTTCAACTTTGCGCTTTGCACTTTGCAATTCGTCGGCATGTTTTCGTTCCACCATTACATTTTTTCGCAAAGTAAAAGTTGCAATTTGCAAAGCGAAAAGTAGACGCCTATTGCAAAGCAAATAAGCTGTTCTGTTCCACCATCGCTAGTTTTCATAAAAAACTTTGCAAACCTTGCGAATGAATTGAAAAGAATATTTTGACATTTCAAATTTGCCATTCGTCGAGTTGTGAAAGTAGAAGTTGTTTGTTTAGAATTTTTGAGTAAATTTATTATAAAATTTTGCATAAATTATTGTTAGAAAGGGATGAGGAAGACGGGGTTGTTAGAAATTATACAGAAAAGATAAATTTCGATAATATTTTACCCACGCAGTTCCTCGAATATTTTCGCATAAATAGCACTCAGTGTGAATATGTCTTGATTAAGTACACGATTTATTCTGATTTTTTAGGTAATTTATACTATGTTTATGTGATTATTATGTCCGCTTTTTCTAAGTTTATATGATTATTTCACTACTCATTTACACATATTTTAAGGTACAGAACAGCACTAAGAGAAGCAAATGATTGTCTCCTCAATAGCAAATAATTCAGTGAAGTACCTGTTGTTTCACTGTATTAGTGATAGTGTCACTAAATGCTCCAAAAAGAACTCCTTTCTTTTCTTTAATTATCTCCAACACGGCTATTTTTTTCTTAATATTGTCTTTCCGGCTCATTTTCTAACAACAACAACGAAATCACAGAACAGACAAGAACGAACGGTGTCAAATGATCGTGTACGCTACGCGCGAAACACTCGGTTACTAAGTTATCACTAGGTGTCGCTAGCGTCAATTGAAAATACTTTGTAAATGTTTGGCGACGCCGCAAAGTGACCATTTTTTTTTCGTGGAACGCGAACGCTTTGCACTTTGCGAAATTCTCAAATCGCAAAGCGAAAAGTGAAAAGTTGAAAAGTACAATGGTGGAACGGGGCACTGGACATGGTAGAAGACGCATGAAAGTAGAATAAATGCAGTTGAAATGAGATCGTTAAGAAGGATTTGTAATAGAACGATATATGACCGGTTAAGAAACGAGGATATAAGGAAAGAATGTATGATGAAGAAAGATGTCATTACTAGAATGAAAGTGAAAACATGGTTTTTCACTTTCATTCATTGAGATGGTTTGGTCACATGGGGAGAATGAATGAGGAGCGCCTGACGAAGAAAATATACAGAACAGAAAGGAATGGAATGAGAGGTCGGGGACGCACAAGAAGGGGATGGCACGACCATGTGAACAAAATTTTGAAAGACGGAAATGTTAGAAGTGTGAGCAATAGACGAACATGTATGAGACGATGCATGAATATGGATGAGGCGAGGGATGCATGCCAGGATAGAAAGATGTGGCGTTTGGTTCTCTCTGCCTACCCCGCAAGAGACATGGCGTGATGGTATGTATGTATTTGTTTCATAAATATTCTGTTCAAATGCAAATATTTTTTTCTGATATTGAATATTCTGATTAATTTATTGGAAGCATTTAAAAGAAATTAAAATATGCCAGCCAGTACAGAATATACAAAAATATGAATAAAAAAATATTTTTATAAGTTGTCGTACTAATGATCATAAACGATTATCAATTTTATTTTTTTTCTACTCCCGTGCACTATGTTATGGCTTAATAAAAGAAAATCATAAAAAATATAATTTTATTAAATGTATATATCAATATGTACCTAGTATTTTTTGGTACAACAAAAGTTCAAAACGCACACAGCATACCAATGAAAGATTCATTCCATAGAAATTTTTGGCATATTTCCCGTTGGCTATGATTGTCAAACGTCAAAGTTATGTCAAAATGTTTTCGAGAAATGAAAGGCAATGAAAGGTTGAATCTAAATATTGAATACTATCAGTGACCAACGAGTACATCGAGAATACAAATTGAATTAATTTATCAGTCGTGTGTTTTACATTTTATTAAATTTCCACAAACATATGATGTGTATAAGATAATACAGAATGTATTGTGCAATGTTCCTGATGACATTAGTATTAAAGAGAATTTTACTTGATAAAATATATCTTTAGTACATATTGACATTGATTGAAGCTGCATATTACAATGATTTATGGTTGAACAGACGGATATCATTGATAACATTTACAATTGATAGTATCTTGTAGTGTAGTAGGTATCACCATGCACCGTGAAGAAGAAAGATTAATGACGTTCCGTGAGTGGCCGTCCAGCGGCGTTACAGTGTCCCCTGAGCACATGGCTAGGGCTGGTTTCTATAGTACAGGTCAAGGAATGGAAGTGCAGTGCTTCAGTTGCGGTGGACGAATCTCTCACTGGGAGTATGGTGATCAGGCCATGGGACGACATCGTCTTCTCTCCCCCACGTGTCCCTTCGTCCTCTCCCCTCCCACCTCTGGTAACATTCCCCTCCTACCTTCCACTGCACCACCCCCACCACCACCTGCTGCACCAACTGCCAGCTCTCCTACTGAAGAAGAAGAACATGTTACCAAAGATAGTATATACAAAATTGATGTGCTACGACTTATATCATTTACAGATTGGCCGGTTTGTATGTTTTTATTACTTCTGTTATTTATTTATTTAATTGAATACTAATAGAAATATTGTGATAGTAGATCATAATAGAAATGGTTCTTGTTAATCATTACATGTTCACAACTTGTATAGGACAATAATATGATGAAGTCCCTATAATATTAATTACATCCATCTAGATATAAGTGAATGTATATTTGTGTCTTACAGGTAAAACATATATCACGTGAGTCTCTAGCACTAGCTGGTTTCTACTATGTGAGAGGTAATGGAGATCGTGTGAGATGTGCTTGGTGCGGTGGTGAATTACAGAACTGGGCTCCTGGAGATGTACCACTTGCTGAACATCTCCGACATTTCCCACATTGCTCCTATGCTAACACCAAAGCTAAGTTAGTATAATTATTATTTTTATATAATGTATCTTCTCGGCCAACTATCAGATGCTGTGTCAAATAATTATTTAACACGCACCCAATAACAAGTTGGCACATTCTGGAGACTTACCATATTTATTGTCTCACGGATCTAGACTGGAGACACAATTAAAAACTGTGTCTCCACCGGGAATCGAACCCGGGACCCTTGGATCAGCAGTCAGATACCTAACCAACTGAGCCACGAAGACGGACAACGATTATAAAGATACAATAGATCTTAAATGGTCCCAGTGAAATATGACCTCAATATATGTCTGCTATGGAAAGTGCAGGCGATGGATCAGTCTATATTCTGGAGCAGGCCAAGGCTCACAATGGGCTGTAGGGCCAATGATGATGATGGTATATTTCCACTTGGAATACATTCTGCTGGAAAAATGAACTACAATATCACTTTCATGCTAGAACTTGTATGTGCAAAAATGAGTCACCTTGGTCTACAATATCACTTTCATGCTAGAACTTGTATGGGCGAAAATGAGTCACCTTGGTCTATAATATCACTTTCATGCTAGAACTTGTATGGGCAAAAATGAATCACCTTGGTCTACAATATCACTTTCATGCTAGAACTTGTATGGGCAAAAATGAGTCACCTTGGTCTACATATCACTTTCATGCTAGAACTTGTATGGGCAAAAATGAATCACCTTGGTCTACAATATCAATTTCATGCTAGAACTTGTATGATCAAAAATGAGTCACCTTGGTCTACAATATCACTTTCATGCTAGAACTTGTATGGGCGAAAATGAGTCACCTTGGTCTATAATATCACTTTCATGCTAGAACTTGTATGGGCAAAAATGAATCACCTTGGTCTACAATATCACTTTCATGCTAGAACTTGTATGGGCAAAAATGAGTCACCTTGGTCTACATATCACTTTCATGCTAGAACTTGTATGGGCAAAAATGAATCACCTTGGTCTACAATATCACTTTCATGCTAGAACTTGTATGGGCAAAAATCAGTCACCTTGGTCTTCAATATCACTTTCATGTTAGAACTTGGGATTACCGGAAATGAGTTAAAACTATTGAAATGCTATATGACAAACCGAAAACAACTAGTCAAAATTCAAGACACTCTGAGTTCGCCTTCCAATATAAACTACGGAATACCTCAAGGAAGCATACTCGGTCCTATCTTATTCCTCATCTACATGAACGACCTATGCAATATGAATATAGGAGGACAAATCATAAGTTTTGCAGATGACACTGTGTTGTTATTTAGCGATAAAAACTGGGAATCTACTTACAAAAAAGCAGAAAGTGGGATGCATCTTATTAAAAACTGGCTAAACTGTAACACACTTACATTAAACAATGACAAAACAGTATACATAACTTTTACCAAAACGGACCAGGGACAACCAAATGAAAATAGACCACTGAAAATTCATGACTGCAAAGACCAACAAAGTAACTGTATATGTACTGAAATAAAAAAACACTAGACAAACGAAATACTTGGGAATAACAATTGACCAATGTTTAAAATGGAAACCCCATATCTCAATTTTAAGCATGAAATTAAAAAAAATTAATTTCATTTTTCGCTCCATCAGAAATGTTTTACCGAAATCTGTCATTAAATTAATGTACTATTCACTTTACCAATCAATAGTAGAATATGGTATTATAGGGTGGGGTGGCACTTACAGAACAAATATAGATTCAATAGTTAAAGCCCAAAAATCCGTTTTGAAAATAATATTTAATGTACCTATTCGCACACCCTCAGCCGAACTATTCAAAAAACTTGACATCCTAGACATACCACAGTTATATGCTAAAAACATTTGCACTTATATCTATTCACACCTTAATGACTTCCAATCGACCCAAACTACAAGTCAGACTAGACAGACTAGACAAGCAAATATACAGATACCGAGAACCAAATCGACTTATGGACAAAGAAATTTTCATTTCCTTGGAGTAAAAATTTTCAATTTGCTTCCAATTGAATTGAAGAAAACTACAAATATAAACAGCTTTAAATGTGGATTAAAGAAGTGGGTAAAAAAAAACAGACAAGACAGTGATAAATAAACAACTCTACGTTAAAATACAATGACACACACGCACACCTAAACAATATACCTATATAATTATAAGCTGCTTCAGAATAGGTTTTTAACCTAGTGAAGCAGTTTACATTCCGCATCTAGTTCTTAAGTATCTTTTTTTTGTAAAAATATTGTATTGTTAAACTTTGATGTGTACCTTGTATATTATTTCTTATGTTACAAATAAAAAAAAAAAAAAAAAAACTTATACATACATACATACCACATCACGCCATGTCCCTTGCGGGGTAGGCAGAGAGAACCGAACGCCACATTTTTATATCCTGGCACGCATCCCTCGCCTCGTCCACATTCATGCATCGTCTCATACATGTTCGTCTATTGCTCACACTTCTAACATTTCCGTCTTTCAAAATTTCGTTCACATGGTCGTGCCATCCCTTTCTTGGGCGTCCCCGACCTCTCATTCCATTCCTTTCCGCTCTGTATATTTTCTTTGTCAGGCACTCCTCATTCATTCTCCCCATGTGACCAAACCATCTCAATGTGTTCACTTTCATTCTAGTAATGACATCTTTCTTCATCTTACATTCTTTCCTTATATCCTCGTTTCTTACCCGGTCATACATCGTTCTATTACAAATCCTTCTTAACGATCTCATTTCAACTGCATTTATTCTACTTTCATGCGTCTTCTGCCATGTCCAGGTTTCACTTGGATACGTCAGGGTTGGCACTACGATGGCGTTATGAATGGCAACTTTGGCATCCTTTGATATGTTACGATCATTCATAATTGGTCTTAGTGCTCCATTCACTCTGTTTCCTGCCATAACTCTTCTTTCGATCTCTTTATCGAGTCGTCCGTTCTGTTGAAATATGCTTCCCAAGTATACATATTCGTCGACTTGCTCAAGCCATTCGTTCTCTACTCTCACTTTACACGCTGTTCTGCTTTCACTCTTTTCAAAGACCATTGTCTTTGATTTGCTGGCATTCATCCTAAGTCCATTCTCTATACATCCTTCATATACCATACTTACAAGATACTGTAACTCTTCCATACTTTCTGCTAATAGAACTTTATCGTCAGCATACATCAAATCTCGCACCATTACAGTACTCAATTTCAGACCCTTGCTTTCATCCTTAAGGGCTCTTATGCAGAAATCAATGTACAAGTTAAAGAGCCATGGAGATAGCACGCACGCTTTTCTAACGCCATTATTTATAGAGAACCACGTTGTCACTGACACGAACACATGCTTCGCTGTTCTCATATAATGACGCGATTGCGCGTATCAGTTTGCTCTTCACTCCGTACACTGCTAGTATATCCCATAATTTTTCTCTAACAACTTTATCATACGCCTTTTCTAGGTCTATGAAGGCACAGAAAATTTTCTGATTTTTATACAGAACCTTTTCTGTGACCGTGCGCAGAGAAAAAATTTGGTCTATACATCCTCTGCCGCCCACAAATGCACCTTGGACATCCCATATCTTGCTTTCTGTACTCTTTCGCACTCTTTGATCCAGGATCCTTGCATACATCTTACCAACTGAGCTTAGCAAACTTATGGCTCTATAGTTTTTGCAGTCGAGCTTCGATCCTTTACCTTTATACAAAGGTACCACGACTGCATTTCTCCATTCTGAGGGAGTGTGTCCTTTTTCCCAACATTTGTTGAAAAGAGAGAGACACCACTCCAACGTCTGTTCGCCGCCATATTTTATAAGTTCAGCTGATACACTGTCATACCCGGCAGCTTTCCCCGCTTTCGCGTGTTTTACTGCTTCAAACACTTCTTCTTGCGTTATTTCATCCTTATCACTTTCGCTTACTTGCCATGTTCTCTGACTCACGTACCCACTTACTCCGCTATCATACAGTTCCTTGAAATATTCTTTCCATCTTTCTTTTACGCCGTCTTCGTCCATAATTATTTTTCCATATTTATCATTTATTCCTTTCGAAGCTTTCACAGTTCCATTTTTTCTTTTCGCTACGCCTTTCCAGAACATTTTCATGTTTCCAGGAAAGTCGTTGGCTATTTTCAGGCTTTCTTTCTCTTTTATACCATCTTTTTCCCTTTTTACTGTGTCTTTGACTACCTTCTTGCACACTTTATAATTCTCTTTTGCTCTTTCTTCATTATTCGATCCTTTCGCGGCTATTAATGCCATCCATGCTTTCTTCTTTTCACCCACAACTATCTTAACTCTCTCATTCCACCATGCATCGCCTTTCATTCCACCTCTTTTAGCAATACCACATACCTTTTTCGCTGTCTTACATATGGTCTCTTTCAGTGTCGTCCATGCTTCTTCGATATTTTCACTCCTGTGTATTGCTCTAAGAAGTTCGCTTTCCGTATCTTTCGCATATTGTTTTCTTACACTCTCATCTTGCAGCCTTTCTACTTTGGTTCGCTTCGGTGGTTCACTTCGGTGTGTTTTAGAACGCCAGCCAGTAAACAGAACAATTCTTGATATCACCAAGTAGTGATCTGTCTCCAGATCCGCGCCCTTGTACACTCTAGTGTCCACTGTCGCTTTCCTTAGTGCGGCGTCAACACATACATAGTCTATTATCGACCTTTCATTCCCCCTTTCCCATGTATACTGGTGAACTCTTTTGTGGCTGAATACTGAATTCGCCACAAATAAATTCCCTTCCGTGCACACTTCCAGTAGTCTCTTACCATTGTCATTCACTCTGCTATCACCGTGGGGTCCAAGGACAGACTCATAATCTTTACTACGGACACCAACCCATCCATTTAGATCTCCAGCCAGAATCACTCTTTCATTATCTTTTTTCTCATTTATTATTTCGGTCACACTGTTCCAAAAGTCATCCTTATCACTTTCACTATTGGAGTTTCCAGGCGCATATCCTACTATTAGGAATACGCTTGTAATTCTGATCTTCAGCCTTACCCACATCAGTCTAGGACTTTCAAGCTTGTACTCTTTCATACATCTCCTCATACGTTTCGCTAGAATCACACCGACTCCTTTGCATGCAAATTCGTCTATTGTCACTCCCGACCAAAGCTCTATCGTTCCATCATTCCTAACGTTCATCCCTCTACCTTTCTTTTTTGTCTCACTTACACACAATATGTCAATTTCTTTTCCTTTCATTATATCACACAATTCATTCATCTTTCTGTCCATCCCTCCTCTGATATTCCAAACTCCCACTCTACATTCGGTTCTCCTCTTTTCGCCTACCCCCTGGACCGTAACATGACGAGTGGCGGGCTTCATCGATGTTTTCCCGGAGGAGTCCAGGAGGTTTTCTTTAGTTTAATTATATATACATCACGCTTTTACATACATCACCTGCAATTGTACACAATTATTGACTATATAATATTTACAATTACAGAATACCTTACATATAAAAAACTTATGACACTATGTTAGTCCCGATTTTTTTCCTACCAAAAAAAACTTGCATGGGCAAAAATGTGTTGCCTTGGTCTACAATATCACTTTCATGCTTGAACTTGTATGGGACATAATGAACCTTCTTGGTTTACAATATATCTGACCTGACATGTTTGAATTTGTATTATTTTTAGTATTAAAACAGTATTTGAATTACCTTAAATCCAAATTATGGTATACCGATAATATTATGACTTTTGTGAGCAAAGGTTATCATTTTATCTATATTACTAATTGGAAAAATTTGTTTGATATGATTCCATCGGTTCAGTTTCTGTGCGGGCGTCTTGTGTTCGATTCCCAGCAGAGGAGAAATTTATTTAAATTCATTTCTCACGCAAATACTGTTTCTCTGGGCTGGAAACACTGGTTAGTTGGAAGAAATTGCCATATGGCAATAAACTCACTACTTGCACAGGGTGCAAGGAAGTGTTTATTATTATTCCAAAATATAAGAACAACTGATCCTTTTGAGCTTCAGAACCAGCTAAAACTGTGATCCTGAGCTCCTGAACCACCTAACACTGTGACCCTGAGCTCCTGAACCAGCTAACACTGTGACCCTGAGCTCCTGAACCAGCTAACACTGTGACCCTGAACTCCTGAACCAGCTAACACTGTGACCCTGAACTCCTGAACCAGCTAACACTGTGACCCTGAGCTCCTGAACCAGCTAACACTGTGACCCTGAACTCCTGAACCAGCTAACACTGTGACCCTGAACTCCTGAACTAGCTAACACTGTGACCCTGAGCTCCTGAACCAGCTAACACTGTGACCCTGAGCTCCTGAACCAGCTAACACTGTGACCCTGAGCTCCTGAACCAGCTAACACTGTGACCCTGAGCTCCTGAACCAACTAACACTGTGACCCTGAGCTCCTGAACCAGCTAACACTGTGACCCTGAGCTCCTGAACCAGCTAACACTGTGACCCTGAGTTTCTGAGCGATACTTTGATGTGTATAATTACTGTGACTCACTTGAATAACATTTTGTATAATTGATGTAAGTATAATCATGGCAATTTTATATTGCAGTGCTTCAACTATTAACAACGATAGTGTTCTGGAGGGTAATGCTGCTCGGGAACTTGGGATCCGAGGAGTGGGAGCGAGTGGTGGTGGTGGAATAAGATCGTTGGAAGCACGACAACGTTCCTTTACACCCAACTGGCCACAACATCTTCAACAACGTCCTGCAGATTTAGCTGCTGCTGGTTTCTACTATGTTGGACCACAAGATCAAGTAATCAAGTCATATTCAATAAATATGGTTTCAATGTGCTACCTATGTACATTATATTATATTTACTAGCTTTTATGTAATGTACCTACCTACCTACCTACCTACCTATTAACGTTGTGAGATAATCAGTCTAAAGGAAACTCTATTCAATTACTTATATATAATATGATACCTACTCCATAATAATCTCTTAATATTTAAATCTTCTCTAAGATACATTGTTAGGGGTTTTGTACAACTATCCATAAAACAATGGACAGTTTGTCAATAAAAACAAATTAAATATTATAATTTGCTTTTGAGTAAGATAAAATTTAATAGCTGTGAGGCACCGGCTTAGAATAGTGCTTCCACTCTTTTCTATTATTGTTTTCGAGTGTCCCGTAAGAGCCGGGTAATCGAAAATACAACACGCAACAATAACATCTCACATAGTTCAGCAATGAGGTTCACCATCACACATTCTGAATGTAGTGCCTTTTTAGGTGAGACTGGTGTGTGGGTATACACAGATATGTTGTGCTCCCTTTTATAAGGCAATGCACACCTGCACCCCTTTCGCTGGTTATGAAATTATAAAAACACACTGCATCTGATACAATGTTACATTTAAAATAACGGCTCTTTCTTTTTTAATTATTGTAAATCATATGCACTAATGATCACCTTGTGGTCAAAATTTGACCATATTAATGAAACATTCTATTATTTTCCCTGTCGGGAGTCAATTATATTTTTTTTGACAAATTTTTAACATCCCAATAGAGACGAAGTTGGAATATTTTATGAGAACCAGGAACTCAAGGCACTTACAGGGCTTACGACCTGTCATTGGCTGGTTTATATGATCACTTTATATGCTTGTGCAACATTCACCAATTATGCCTTCTTATTGAGTTTGAGAAATATTATTTCATTTTTGGCTTGTATTATGTATGCGTATATGCAACTTTAAAAATATTTGATTTACATACACATTGGTACAAGTAGGTAAACAAGCCAAAAATGAAATAATATTTCTGTTGCAGTTCGGTGGTGACATGTATGGTGGTGTATCCCCACACCTTCAAACTTAGACTTACTATTAATATTTGATTAAATGAAAGTGAAATTTTGTTACTTTTTATTACAGGTACGTTGCTTTGAGTGCAGTGGAAGTTTGAGACAATGGGAAGTTGGAGATGATCCGTGGGAGGAACATGCTCGTTGGTTTCCAACTTGTAGTTTTCTGGCTCTTGCTAAGGGTGAAACTTTCATTAGAAATTGTCGTCTTAACTCTGTAAGTTACATATTGTGATATACCTACCCTATATATTTATATTGTTACTATTTCAGTAGATTATTATACTTTCCTTTATTGTAAATATATTTTTGTTTCATTAATTTAATTTTGTATTGTGCGAATTGTAAATAACAACTTTGAAAAGTGTTGTGTACCTAAAGTACAAAGTGCTTATAATTTAATGCAATTTTGAAATAAAATTAGCAAAAATATGTTAATTTCTCTTAAGAATTTATAAGTAATAAAAAAATGGTAACATATTGTTAATGGAACTGGCTTATTTTGACAAACTTTTCAACATCTCAATAGAGACAAAGTTGGAATATTAATAATAATAATAATAAATCATTTTTATAGCGCCGTTTAATGATACGAGATCATACCAAGGGCGCTGATAGTTTAATGTTGTGTTGCTCTCTGAAACAAAGCTGTTTTTAATCCTTTAGTGAAAGTGCTCTTGCTTTGAGCACTGCGGACATCTAGAGGCAGTGAATTCCACTTAATAGGACCACTCACACTAAAGCATTGGTCATATTATAGAAGAACCAGGAACTCAAGGCACCTACAGGGCTACGACCTGTCATTCGCTATTTTACGTGATCACTTTTTGCGCTTGCGCAACGTTCACCAATCATGCCTTCCATTCCCTTTGTTACGGACGGCAGTGGTTAGCCGAACGCAGCACTTTATTTTATTTAAGGCGGTGGCTCGCCTCTTCACCGTGGATCGCCTCGTCGTCTCCACGTAGCTCCAGCAGCTCGCTACACAGTATACGACTCGTATACTATGTAGAAGAGATATTCGGGATGAATGCTTCCGTCGGTGGTTGATTCCAGTTCAAAATGGTAGTCCAGGTTCAGGCAGGGTCGTCGAGTGTTCCGTATTCCAAGCAGGTTCAGGCAGCGTCGAGTCAAGAGATAAATTATAAACGCAGGTAGTGGTATGAAAGAACATATATTTTGCACAATGTGCCGTATATTTATATATTGCCGCCGGTCAATGAGCGGCCGGCGGTACAACGATTTTCGGGCGCGGTGAGGCATGCTAGTCGGTCTGCGCGGGGGTGTGCAGTCGTGTACCGCGGCGGGTATCCGCCGGCGGCCGAACGACTTTCACCATTTCCCGGCTAGGCCCTACACATGTATCCTCGCCGCTACCCAGTTACATTACAATATAATACAATATAATCAGAGTCAGGCACATTGGCTTTATTTTTCCGCGATACATTTCATAACTTAAACCTAATCCAATCTCGTCCGTTACATCCTCCCCCCGTGTCGCTCCGCGGCACTAGTCTCTTAGCGGGCGGTGATTGGAAGGACTGCTACCTTGACGGCTGGCTTGAGGTATGTACCGGTGGCTGTCTGTACGCGGACGGTGCGTACTTGTCCATCTGCTGCGGTGATCGCCTCGATCACCCGGCCTCGCGGCCAGTGATTGCGTGGCTGGGAAGCGTCGACCACAATGACTATGTCGCCGGTCTTGATGGGTTCAACCGGTTCCCTCCATTTTCTTCTCTGGGCTAACGTAGGTAGGTACTCTCGTATCCACCGCCGCCAGAACATGTCGGCTATCTGCTGCGCCAGCCTCCATTGTTTACGAAGGCACACTTCCTCCTGTGCTGACGTGTAGATTGACAGGTTCGGCCTTCGTCCGGCCGATCCCAGCAAGAAGTGATTAGGCGTTAGGGGCTCCTCATCTCTTGGGTCGGCCGATACGTGTGTTAGGGGTCGATTATTGATGGTGTATTCCGCTTCCGCGATCGCTGTTAATAGCGTTTCTTCACGCGGTGCTCGCTCCTTCAAAGCGGCTGTTAGTGCGATCTTCACAGACCTCACTAAACGCTCCCAGGCGCCTCCAGTGTGCGGCGCCGAAGGCGTATTGAAACGCCACTCTATGCGGCGGTTTGCCAACTCAGCGGCCATCCGCTTGTCTGATTGCATATCTGCGAAGGCGTCCCGAATTTCATTGTCGGCGCCTTTGAAGTTGGTTCCGTTGTCGGTGTAGAAAACTTTCGGTTGACCGCGTCTCGCAGTCATTCGTCTGATTGCCATTATCGTGGCGTCGGTGCTGAGCGATGAGGTGACTTCTATGTGAATGGCTCGAGTCACCATACACGTGAACAGAGCGCCGTAGCGCTTTTCTCTGCGCCGCCCGACGGCGACCATCATCGGCCCAAATATGTCGAGGCCGCAGTGGGTGAAGGGCCTCTCGTGGTGGGCAAGCCGTCCCGGCGGTAGTTGGCTCATCATTGGTGGTGACGGTCTCGCTCGCGCTTGTCGGCAGCGTAAGCATTCGTGTAGCACCTTTCGCACCGTCGTTCTCATACGGATGATCATGAACGAGGCTCTCAGGTCGGCCATCGTTCTTTCGACTCCTGCGTGTTGGGCGCGTTCATGATGCTGCCTTATTAAGAGTCGAGTATATGGGTGTGTCCCGTCCAGGATGATCGGCGCTTGTACGCCGCGCGCTATCTCACTGAGCGCGTTGAGTCGCGTGCCCATTCGCAGTATTCCTTCTTCGTCGACGTAGGGCTTCAGCATATTCAATCGGCTGCTGGCCTTTATCGGCTCCCCCCGTCGTAACGGGCCCACGTCTTCGAAAAAGTTATCGTCTTGACATTGCGCAACCCATCTTCGTTCTGCTTGTGCAATCTCGGCTGATGTGAGTTCGGGCCCGCCAGGCCCCCTCTGCCGGCATCGTTCGGTGAATCTCACTGCCCAGGCCGTTGTTCTGATTAGGCGAATCCACGATGAGAATCTCGCTATGTCGGGAAGGCTCATGTCGCGACCGCGCAGCTGTGACGTCACCAAGACGGTCTGCGGCCGCACCTCCATCTCGACTTCGTTGTGTCGTACGTGGGTCCTCCTTTCTACGGGCCATTGAGTGGGTGGTTTCTTCAGGAACCCGGGGCCTCCGAACCACATGCCATCAGGTCGGAGGTCGGGCATCTCTTGGCGTCTGGTGCCAAGGTCGGCAGGGTTGAGTGCGGTCGGCACCCACCGCCAGCTTTTGATGTCTGTCAGCTCGTCTATTTCGCCCAGTCTATTGGCGACAAATGTTGAGTATGACCGCGGGTCGGTCCTCAGCCATTGCAACACTGTCGTTGAGTCGGTCCAGTGCACCGTCTCCTCGATCGGCTTCTCGCACTCCCTCCTCACGGTGGCGGCTAGTCTGGCCGCTATGAGAGCCCCTTGTAGCTCGAGGCGCGGTATCGATAGCGGCCGTAGCGGTGTCACTTTGCATTTGCTCGTGAGAAAGGTTACTCGAGTGTCGGTTGGCGTACCTTCTACCATATAGGCGACGGCGCAATACGCCGTTTCGGATGCGTCGCTGAAGACGTGTAGGGTCCTCCGTGCGTTGGGATACCATCGGCAACACCTGGGAATCACGCAATGGGCGGTGCTCAGCGCTGCTCGCAGGGCCTGCCACTCGTACAGGTGTTCCGGCCATAGAGTATCGTCCCAGTCTATGCTAGACCTCCATATTCTTTGTAGGAGGGCCTTGGCTCGCACGGTGAGGCATGAGGCAATGCCGAGCGGATCAAATATTTTCATGGTCTCCGCCAGGACTTTCCTCTTTGTCGGGTGTTCGTCGCAATCCCCCAGTAGATGATCGAACGTACATGATATTTCGTCTCGTTTCGGGTCCCAGCGGACTCCGAGGATGCGCTCTGTGGACTCGCCGCAAGTGATGATATCTACGGCGGCCGGCGCTCTCTTGTGTCTAGGTATGTCTCCTAGGACGGATTCGCAGTTTGACGCCCAGTTGGCGAGTTCGAATCCGCCGCTTTTGAGGAGGGCGCTTACGCTCTTTGCCAAGGTTTCGGCTTCGCCTGGCGTGTCGGCTGCGTCCAGATAATCGTCCATGTAAAATTTCTTCCGGATCGCCATTGCAGCTTTCGGGTGCGTCGCTTGGTGCATTTCGGCGATCTGTTCGCGAACATATTGCGCGCTGCTCGGCGAACATTTCGCCCCGAACATCATGGATGTCAGGACGAAGGTGCTGGGCTGTTTTCCGGGGGTGTCTCTCCACAGGAATAGCTGAGCCGCCTGGTCTTCCCTCTTGATTTTAATTCGCAGAAACATCTCCTTGATGTCTGCGGCGACGGCGATCTTTCCTTCGCGAAAACGTAGAACATTGCCGAGCAGCGATGATAAGAGGTCCGGTCCAGCGAGCAGGGTGTCGTTCAGTGACGTTCCTTTGTACTTGCTGGCGGCGTCGAAGACAATGCGCAGCTTCCCGGGTTTCTTCGGGTTGATGACCGCGAAGTGAGGCAGATACCATTTCCGATTTGCCGTGACAGCTTCATCGGCAGCCAATGGGCGTGCATACCCCTTGGCGAGAAGGTCTTTCATTTTCTCGCGGTATGCGTTCGCCATTTTATCATCGGCTTTTAATTTTTTCTCTAATTGCGCAAGCCGATTTATTGCGCAATTCTTGTTGTCGGGCAGGTGTGAGTTTTCGTTTCGCCACAGAAGGCCGGTCTCCCACCGTCCCTCTGGTAATCGTCTCGTCGTTTCTCGCATGATTGTCACAGCCTTTTTGTCTTCTTCCCGTTCACGGGCGGCGGCGGTGACTCCCAGTGCGTCCACCGAGAAGCTCCATTTCACCAACTCGTTCAGTTCCCGATATTGGGCGGCGATTGTGCAAGCGACGGTATGTTGTGCAACTTCTTCGTGCGCTGGTCCGCCGCCGCCGTGCACCGTCCATCCAAGGGCAGTGCGTGACGCAATCCGTGCGCCTCCGTTTTCCCGTACTTCGCGGGATACAATTAGGTGGGCATTGTCTTGCCCTAGCAGCATCTGCGGCAGTGTGGTGCGTCTCGACGCTCCCGAGCGGCCATTGCACGCGTTGGCGTTCATCATCAGCGAGTGTGGTAGCCGTAGATCCTTGACGGTGTAGGCAGCGACTGTGTATTGATGGCTGTCGCCCGTTACTTTCAGTCGCACCCGGCGTGATTGAACGTCGGTATGCATTCCGCCTGCCCCGCGTAATCTCAGCTGTCGTGCCGGTCCGTCGGCGCCGACTTCGCGTGCCACTGCTGCGTCTACCAAGGTGATTGTTGACCCTTCGTCGAGAAGTGCGTGTATTTTCACTTCTCCGGTTGGCCCATTCACTGTCACCGGGAGTATTTTCAGGAGCGTCTCTGTTTCCAAGCCGTCTCGTGCAATATTATTGCACACACTCTCTGTCGGCGCAGCGTTGTTGTTGCGAGGGTTGTGGAGTAGGTGGTGGTGCGGCATGTCGCATCCTTCGATACCACATTTCCTCTTCTTCTTGCAGAACTTCGCTCTGTGGCCGGCAAGTAGACATACGGCACATAATCGCTTGCTTTTCGTGTATGTCCAACGTTCGTTTACACTTTTTTCCCGAAATATTGCACAATCGTACAGCGGGTGTAACTCATTGCACAAGTCACAGGCCGGTGTATTTTTCTTTTCCTCTACTACGTGGTGGACAGTGGCGTTTCCGTCTCGACGTTGCGCATCTCGTTTTGCCGGTTTACCTGAGCGTAGACTGCCCATGTTCGGCGCCGCATTGCACAATCCGTCTAGCCACTGTGACAGCTCTTGGGTGGTCGCTTTGGTGGTTCTATTTCTTCCTGTATCGAACCACATCAGCTGCACGTAGATCGGTAGCTTCGCTACTATCTCTTCCAGTAGTTGAGGTGCTATCAAGTACGTCTTGTCGACCCCTCTGATTGTCGAAACCACGTTGCTCACGGCCAATGCGAAGTCCCGCAACGTGTCCATGGATGCTGGCTCTGCGACGCGCGGTATTCTGCGCAGCCTGTCCACCATCGCACCCACTATCATCTGGGGGTGACCGAAGTTTTTTTCTAGCCTGTCCATTATTTCGGGTATGTTTTTTGCGTCGGTCAACAGTGCTGAGACGACTTCGTGCGCTTTTCCGGTCAACGCTTGTCGCAGCCGGAGGATGTTCTCTGCGTCGGTCAGGTTGCACAGTTGAGTCGACTGATCCCCACTGACTTTTGAAGTTACGCCAGTCCATGGCGTCTCCGGAGAACAGCGGCAGGGCTACCGCCGTACTGTCTCTCGCCATACACGTATTGTGCCTTGGCGTATTGTTACTGCGGGTCTCTTGCTCGGGTGACGGGCAGCTGTCGGGTGCTGACGCTACCCGCCAGGCTTCGTTGAAGGCGACTGTGAAGAACGCCATCCGATCCGATTCTTTTGTCGCCCATTCTCGCGTTCGCCTGGAGGCCTCGGTCTCAGCGGTTGGCTCCGGCGTGACGTGGTCTGCATTGGATGTTCCTGGTGCTGCATGGTCGGGTCCGGCCGTGCGTGCTTTCAGGATCTCGTTCATCTGCTTCTGCTGTCGTTCCAGTTGAACTTTTTGTTCACGGATAACCTTCCGTAGCTGTACGATGGTGTCCTCGCTCGTTGTCTCGACTGTGTGCGTCGAGTCGTTGTCGGAGACATCTTCTTCCAGCTCCTTGGCAGCATTTTTCCCGCTTCTCAACGATGGAGTCATCTTGGCGATTATACACACTGGATGAAGATCGATCCGGCGCTCGAAGGACCAAAAATGTTACGGACGGCAGTGGTTAGCCGAACGCAGCACTTTATTTTATTTAAGGCGGTGGCTCGCCTCTTCACCGTGGATCGCCTCGTCGTCTCCACGTAGCTCCAGCAGCTCGCTACACAGTATACGACTCGTATACTATGTAGAAGAGATATTCGGGATGAATGCTTCCGTCGGTGGTTGATTCCAGTTCAAAATGGTAGTCCAGGTTCAGGCAGGGTCGTCGAGTGTTCCGTATTCCAAGCAGGTTCAGGCAGCGTCGAGTCAAGAGATAAATTATAAACGCAGGTAGTGGTATGAAAGAACATATATTTTGCACAATGTGCCGTATATTTATATATTGCCGCCGGTCAATGAGCGGCCGGCGGTACAACGATTTTCGGGCGCGGTGAGGCATGCTAGTCGGTCTGCGCGGGGGTGTGCAGTCGTGTACCGCGGCGGGTATCCGCCGGCGGCCGAACGACTTTCACCATTTCCCGGCTAGGCCCTACACATGTATCCTCGCCGCTACCCAGTTACATTACAATATAATACAATATAATCAGAGTCAGGCACATTGGCTTTATTTTTCCGCGATACATTTCATAACTTAAACCTAATCCAATCTCGTCCGTTACACCCTTCATTCCAACATCGTCTCTAATGAGATGTTGAAAAATTTGTAAAAAAAAACATCATTTGGCTCCCGACAGTGTAAAAAATCCAATGTTTGCGTATACGCAATTAAAAAAATAATATTACAAGATTTATTCTTATAGAGTCCATAATTTGGCTTATTTTATTATATAAACTAATACATATCTCAGCATACCAAGCTCTCTATGAGGTTCTCTTTAAATTATTTAGGTTATTTATTGTTGTTATCTAGGTTAACAATAAAGCTTTACAAGATTTATTGTTAACCTAAATAACAATACTTATCATAGAGTCCATAATAAGTAAATATTGTTTGTTTGATGTTTAGGAAGTAGGAGGTACTCGAGCTGTGAGACTAGAAGAAGAGGTAGAGAGATGTATGGGAGACAGTCATGCCTTGGCAGCGTTGGCTTGTGGTCTTCAACCTCAGAGGATTCGTAATGCCATCAAAGCGAGACTTCAAGATACAGGTACCCTCTCTCACATAACATGTATTTCCTGACTTGTCCTGATGCACCAATAGTATTATAGTATTTATGTACCACATACATATTGTATAGGTACATACCATCATGTCATATCCCTTACTGGGTAAGTAGAGGAGTATGGCGCTTATGTAGCTTCTCTGCTTATGTAGGTACCACATTTAAGTAATAATTTCTCCCATGATGGTTTCTTTTAATTAAAATTTTGATGTTTTTTTTTTAATAAAAAACCACCGAACTCAAAATGTAAACAAGATGCACGTCTATGTACGTGTGACAAATTTATTAAAAATAATACTTTGGGTTGAAGACAATTTGTAAAAAAGGATAAACTTTGCTTCTATTGTTTAAATCCACATTATATAAATAATTGTTACTAAAATTACATTGCAAAGTTTGTTGTCAATCCCATCATACACTTTTGCATATTAATAAAGATTCTTTATTTAGCCAAAATAACTCGTAAGATTCAAACGAAGGTACAATAAATTCTTCTTTTTCTAATGATAATGTACATATGTACTTCATTACAATGTCATAAGTACCAGCAGGGCTGGATAAACCCAGAGCAATATATTTCAAACCGCTCCCCCCCCTTCCCAAATGTTTGGAATTTTAAATGTTGAACCATTTAAATTTTTGGCTAATATTATTTATAAAAAATATTTATTTAGCCAAAACAATTGGAGATTCATATTACACATTTATAATTTTGGTGTTACATTATGCGAGTCACTTTTTAATTTTTGATAACCCAGGTCATTAGTAACATTCAATTTTCTCACCTTACTTCCGATCCGATGTCCTTGAAACATCATGTAGAGCTTTAGTCTCCCGAATAATGCCATCCCATTTTCGATCCAGCTATGCCATTATTGACTTTGAATGGAAATTTTTATTCAATTTCCAAACATCGCACTTCCTCAAATAAAAATCCATGAAAATGCGCACATGGTACTAAATATTGGATATCTAGTGCAATAAATGTACGCATTAACCAGACATTTAAAATGGGAATATATTTCACCTATCCAGATAATTAAATCAAGAATCAGGCTCTGTGGAACTGCTTGCTTACTTATTAATCCTATCGAATCGCAAATATCTACGTTGATTTTCTTTGATTAAATTGCACATATTGATAATAAACGATTTTTGTAGTTGTTTTAAGCGAAAGTTTTTTTTTATCCTTATAACTTACCTAACTTCTTTATTTCTCCCCACTCACCCCAATTCCTACATATCTCATTATCATTTTTATGTTTATAATTTTGAATTACTTATGGTCGAAGTTGTTTATTTTTTTGTATTATAATTATTTTATTTCAATTTTTTGTATCTTAATTTCAAAATAACTCTATTATTTACAAATGCTTTGGTGATTTTATTTCTATATTATGTATAATGTTATATACCTAAATATGATTATATAAATTTTGGTAAATATTTAACAATTCATTGCTGTCTTTTGTAATTTGCAAATTGTTGTGTGTTTCCCCTTAAATTAAATAAATAAATCAAGAATAAATTTTATCACTTTGCAATATTGGAATATCATAAAAACTGTTAATTAAAAAAAAACTCAATATAACTATCAAATACCAGTAAAAATTTAAAATCACACCAAACTTAAAATAAAAAAAAAAACAAATCACGATTCTAATTAACACAAAACACTAAATAAGTTATAAGAGGACTGGGTAATTGGCTGACTATAACACATATAAACATCACAACAATAGACTGACAGACTTCATAAGGAATAATAGAAAAATATTTCAGGAAAATATCATTAATACGGGGACCAAAGCTTTCTACGGGTATGTTGGCAGACAGCTCTCTTCAAATATGTCTTTACCATCGATGATCACGGACAGTAAGGGAAACAATATCACCGATCAGAAGATGATCTCCAATATATTTGCGGATGAGTTTAAGAAAGCCTTTACTAGAGAACCGGATGGTCCATTACCACATATAGACGAGATACCTAGAGTGGAAAATTCCTTGTGTGCGATCTGAAATGAGAGAAGCATTTGATATTAGTTGTAAAAAAGGCCAATAGCTTAACATAATTAATTAGAAAAACCTTCAGCCACTTGCCACATGATTTGTTGATTATAATATATAAAACTTATGTGAGACCAGTTTTGGAATATGGTCATCAAGTTTGGAATCCTTACTTTGAGAAAGATATAAGCATGCTGGAAAGGGTGCAGAGAAGGTTTACCAAACTGGAAAATGGCCTCAGATCCTTAACATATGAAGATCGTCTGAATGTGTTGGGCCTCACTACTCTTGAGGAACGGAGAAAGAGAGGGGATCTCATAGAAACCTTCAAAATACTAAGCAAACACTATGACTGCCCTGAATTGAAGCTGATGTTCTGCCTCAACCAAAATACTAATTTAAGAGGTCATAGTTTGAAGCTAGATAAACACAGTTTCAGGCAGAACCCCTGGAAGCATTTCTTGACCAATAGAGTTGTGGATGCGTGGAACAGTTTGCCACCGGAACTTGTTGTTGCACAAAGTGTTAATGTGTTCAAAAATAGACTTGACAGACTGAACAAGTGAAAACTGTTGTGAGATCAGACATATCAGCATAGCTGCCTGTCTGATAACATTTAATAATAAAAAAAAAAGAATAAATTTTATCACTTTGCAATTGGAATATCATAAAAACTGTTGATTAAAAAAAACTCAATATAACTATCAAATGCCAGTAAAAATCACACCAAACTTATAATAAAAAAAAAAACAAATTGTGATTCTAATTAACACAAAACACAAAATAAGTACAAAACGAGGTATACCGATGAATTTTACACAAAACACGAGGGCTATCAACAAAATGTACCGAAAACGCAACAAAAATCAGTCTTCTGCCTACCAGCACACGAAAACTCCCGTTGATTTGGACACACTTTTACGACTAGTATTCCATCTAGTTATATATATACAGGTACTCCCTTCCTGAGTACAGACGCCCTTATTGATGCGGCTCTCAACCAACATTATTATGTGAGATATAAAGTTAGTGTTACTGTCCACAGGTACTCCCTTCCTGAGTACAGACGCCCTTATTGATGCGGCTCTCAACCAACATTATTATGTGAGATATAAAGTTAGTGTTACTGTCCACAGGTACTCCCTTCCTGAATACAGACGCCCTTATTGATGCGGCTCTCAACCAACATTATTATGTGAGATATAAAGTTAGTGTTACTGTCCACAGGTACTCCCTTCCCGAGTACAGACGCCCTTATTGATGCGGCTCTCAACCAACCTGGAATTTTATTCTGGGGCAGAGGGGCTGATTGGAGCCGAATTTTTATACTTCAGAAACGTGCAATTAGAGCATTGAAAAGCATGGGGTCAAGGGAGTCGTGCAAAGATTATTTTAAAGAATTAGACATACTCACACTTCCTGGCATGTATATTTATGAATGCCTACTATATGCACGCAAAAACATGCCCAACACCCCTCTGAACTCGGAATATCACGATTATAACACTCGCTCAAAGGGAAGTATCCGACCCGTGGAGCACAGATTAGCAAAATTATCTAAAAGCTTTATTTGTCTCAGTGTGCGTCTATTCAACAAGCTGCCGGAAGGAATCAAGTCTCTGAATGTTGATAAATTTCGAGGAGCAGTGAAGACGTACCTCGTTGATAAATCTTTTTATTCTGTGGACGAAATGCTGGAGTGAACCATTTACATTCACTTCAGCATTGAATTGACTATAAAAAATTGTCCATTATATTTTTATATATTTTATAAAACTATGAGTGTAAAATTGACGAGTCCAAGTACCCGAGCTAGGGTCTACGGACGATAAACAACAATAAACAACATTATTATGTGAGATATAAAGTAAGTGTTACTGTCCACAGGTACTCCCTTCCTGAGTACAGACGCCCTTATTGATGCGGCTCTTAACCAACAACTGAACGAGACTCCCTTCATTCCATCGTCTCCAAATCTCCAAAGTTTGAACCGGGAACGGGCGGGACCGTCTACCAGTGCCTTCAAAAATAGCACTGGAGCGGGACCGTCAGCTTTTGGGTTAGCTGGATCTTCCGGTTTGACCAGAGAACGGACGGGACCGTTTACCAGTGCCTTCAAAAACAGCACTGGAACGGGGCCGTCTGCTTCTGGGTTACCTGGATCCTCCAGTTTGACCCGGGAACGGGCGGGAACGTTTACCAGTGCCTTCAAAGGTCACACTGGAGCGGAGCCATCTGCTTCCGGGTTGACTGGATCTTCCAGTTTGGCCCGGGAACAGGTGGGACCATCTAAGAAAAAGCCGAGTGGAAACGCTAAGCGGAAACTTGGGCTGCAAAAAAAGACTGGTAGTGTACCAACGTCCGGGAAAACCAGACCACGGGGACTACCAGAGAAAAAGGTAGTAGAGGTAAAAGGGGAAGGACCAAAAGCCATTGAGAGGCCAAGGGCCGAAACCGAAACCCCCTCTCCTAACCAGCCAAAGAAGAGGTCTAACATGGGTCCAGGCACCTCCTATGCCCAAACAGTGCCCTCCTTTAAATGCGCCGTCATTAGGGAGTCGTACCCCGACGACCTGATGACGGAGGAGGACTACGCCACAATAAGAGATTGTGTCGTGGACGCGGTTGATGCGACACCTGATGGCGGCTTCTTCCCCACGTTCCAGGGCACGACCCATGCAGGGGGAGTAATTCTTTTCAAATGCCTGGACTGTGCCTCCAAAGAATGGCTTGAGCGGCTACTGAACAACAAAGAACTGGGCCAAGGAGTTGGCATTAGGGTAACCGAAGCCAAGAACCTGCCCAAGCCAGTTAAAATGGCTTTAAGAACAGAAGACCCCTTTGAGGACGTCAAGACCTTCCTCCTCAGGATTGGACGCCTGAATGGCTTGAATACCAACCTGTGGAAGGTGGTTAACGTTATAAAAGAGCCTGGAAGCAAGTCTACTTGCAGGCTCATTATACTTGTAGACCGGGCCTCTGCGGAGTCTCTGAAGAGGAAAGACTATGTGGTGAGGACTGCTCTGGATGTGGCGACCCTTAAGGTCCTATCCGGATCAGAATCATATTCGGAGAATACAGAGAGTGCAGTCTCATTGGAGAATGCTGGGGAGGCGGGAACTAGATCAACCGGTTCACCGGCTGTAGCCGTGAGATCGACCGTGACTGCGGACACAGAAGCAGCTTTGACCACATTAGTGGGCTCAGCTGTAGAAGTGACTGCGGGCGCGGGTGTGATTGCGGCAGCTACCACTCCATCGGAACTGTCCGAGTCCGTGACGCCTGCGTCAGTGGATCCGGTGGTCGAGATGGAGGTTGATGCAGTAACCGCCGCCCTAGCAGAACAAAAAATAGGTGCCGGTGGTAAAGCGTCGGCAATTGAGGGTGGGAGTGGGGTGCCAAAGACAAGCTCGGACATTGGAACCCAATAACCACAATCAAAGACAGCTTGCATCATGGATGTAACTGGAAGTAGGTCAGGGATGAGTCCGTAACCATGACCAGATAAAATTAGTGCAGATAAACCTGCATCATAGCAAAACAGCAACAGCATCTTTATGCCAGAAGCTCGCTAAAGACATATTTGACATTGCACTTATACAGGAACCTTGGTTACACAAGGGCAAGATAAGTGGACTAGGGGGAGCAGGTGGCTCAATATATTACCTAAATAACACCAGCAAACCCAGAAACTGCGTTTACACCTGGAACATTGGGAGTCCAATATTATTAACACACCTATGTTCCAGTGACCAAACAGCAATCAAGATTAAATATCAAAAGGGGCAGACAACGGAGGACCTCATAATTGCCTCAATATATCTGCCCTATGATGCTGATGAACCACCACCTACAAAGGAGTTGAGGGACATCATCACCTATGCTTCTTCAAAGCACATCCAATTACTAGTTGGATGTGATGCTAATGCACACCACACCATATGGGGGAGCAGTAATAGCAACTCAAGAGGAGACAGCCTAGTGGAATTCCTGTTTTCCACAAATATGGGAATTCTAAACACAGGTAATAAACCCGCTTTTATTATATCTAATAGAGAGGAGGTTATTGACGTAATGTTGGGATCCGATGACATATGGGACCTAATCAACAACTGGCATGTATCTAGTGAGATGTGAGATTTTAATCTTAAATCAAAAATTGAACCCATGAGTACATATAGATCTCCAAAAAAGACAAATTGGGAAGGATACAATAGGGACCTAGGGGAACAATTAGAAGGTATAGAAATTAAAATTCATACAACATTAGATATAGAGAACACTGTTGACAAGGTTCAACAGGCAATACTAGTCTCTTATCAAAACAACTGTCCTGCCAGGCCAATACATTCAACAAAATGTGTGCCTTGGTGGAGAAAAGAACTCAAAACTAAGAGCAGGAGCTAGGAAGGAGTTCAACGCAGCTCGTAAAAAGGGTAACTGGGACTCATACAGGGAGGCCCTAACCAGTTATAATAAAGAGCTGAGAAAAGCCAAAAGAGCATCGTGGATTGAATACTGTCAAAGTATTGAAAGCGCTCCAGATAAGGTAAAATTAGGTGTCATAATGGCAAAAGATAAAGCCAATGCACTCAATACAATAAGGCTGGGGAAGAAACGTTGAAACAAATGTTTAATATTCACTTTCCTGGATCGTGCATAGCAAACCTCGATGAGGAAGAGCAGTCGCAAAACACTATAGGGCCTAAATTTAGAACCAATAAGGACGACTGGAAGCTGGCTAAAACTGTGTTTAACCAAGCAAAGATTAGATGGGCAATTAGCACTTTTAAACCATTTAAATCACCAGGCAGTGATGGAATAGTGCCTGTATTTCTTCAGAAGGGAATCAGCGTACTCGCATCACCACTATGCCATATTATGAGGGCTTGTCTTGCATTTGGGTACATACCAAAAAATTGAAGACAAGTAAAAGTAGTTTTCATCCCAAAACCAGGCCGAGAAAACTACACAGAGGAAAAAGCTTTTCGATTGATCAGCCTAACCTCCTTTATTATAAAATCAATAAACAAAAAACTGGTTGATTGGTACGTAAAGGAGGGAGCATTGAAAAAAATAACATTGCATCGACATCAATTTACGTACCAACCGGGAAGATCTACAGAAGCAGCACTACATGAAATAGTACTGAGCATTCAAAAATCCTTATATTACAAGGTGCTAGCACTTGGGACATTCATTGATACAGAGGGAGCATTTGACCAAACCTCACATGAAGTGATCACCAAGGCTGCCAAAAGGAATTGTATTGAAAACACTATAAATAGATGGATCAAAAAATGCTTGAAGATAGAATAGTATCAGCAACCCTCTTCGGTGAGACGATTAGGGCATCCACTAACAGGGGTTGTCCTCAGGGGGGGTTTTATCACCCCTACTTTGGACCCTGGTGGTGGATGAACTTCTTGTAAAGCTCGAAGAAAAAGGGATTAAAGCCATAGGCTATGCAGATGATATTGCCATCATCGTAAGTGGAAAATTTCCAAGGACAGTCTCGGAGGTAACTCAGTCAGCCATCCAGACAGTAGAAGAATGGTGCAAAGAGGTAGGACTGAAAATTAATCCTAATAAAGCAGTCCTAGTACCATTCACCAAAAAGAGGAAACTAGAAGGGTTCATTACACCAACTCTTTTTGGAAAACAGATCATGCCTGGCGACCAGGTTAAATACCTGGGAGTTATAATAGACAAGGGATTAAACTGGAAACAGCATGTGAATCACATAACAAATAAAGCTAGCAGAGTTTTCTGGGCATGCAGAAGAACCTTTGGTAAATCAAAACCCTGCACTGGATCTACACCACCATAATCAGACCAACTATTACATATGCTGCTCTGGTATGGTGGCCAAGTACCGAACTTGTGTCCTGCAGGAACTAACTAAGTAAGTTACAGATACTTTCATGTATGGGAATTACAGGTGCAATAAGAACAGCACCAACAGCTGCTTTAGAGGTCCTTCTTGGCCTCCCACCCTTTCAAATAATGATTGAGGCAGAGGCGAGGCTCGGACTATACAGACTAGTTTGTAATGACCAATGGAGCCTTAAATATTTAGGCTATGGCCACACAAACTTCAGTGGGGACAAAGAACTGGATTCATTAATGCATATGAATTCATACAAAATGTTACCAAGATATCACTACCAAAAAACATTCACAGTCAGTTACCCCACGTACGAAGAATGGGATGGGAAAAAAGAATACAAACCGAATAAGTAGGGATTGATCTGGTACACTGATGGATCAAAAACCAGCGAGGGCACTGGAGCAGGGGGGCATTGCTGGGGAACCAAGATTAATTTCTCATGTAGTCTTGGACAATGCCCAACTGCATTTCAGGCAGAAGTATATGCAATCACAGAATGTGCATATGAGAATATAAACAGGAACTACAAAAATGGGAACATTTATATTTTATCAGACAGCCAGGCAGCTCTTAAGGCCCTAGCATCATACCAGGTTACATCAAAACTGGTATGGGACTGTCTAATGTACCTTGAAAGGCTAGAGGAACACAATAGAATACATCTAGTATGGGTACCTGGTCATAAAGGTATAGAAGGAAACGAGACAGCAGATAGGCTAGCCAAAAAGGGATCAGGGCAACCTTTCATAGGACCTGAACCTGCAGTTGGCTTATCTGCAAATACGATTAAAAGATCAATTAAAGACTGGATAGCCAAGCATAGTGAATTCTGGAAGGCCAGTTGTGGACAGCGACAGGAGAAGGAATTCATCAAAGGGCCCTCTAAGAAAAGGACAAAGAAGCTGCTAAATCTTAGCAGAGAACAATTAAAAGCAATGACTGGTTTATTCACTGGTCACTGCCATCTGAAAAGACATCATTACATAATGGGGATCGCTGATGAACCAAACTTTAGAAGGTGTCAACAAGAGGAAGAAACAGCCTCACATGTGATCTGCGAGTGTCCAGCACTGATGGAATCCAGACACAGACACCTGGAAGCCTTTATACTAAGACCCAAGGACGTGGGAGGCATCTCAATTTGCAAGATATGGGACTTAATCCAAGAAACCGAAATGCTATTGAAATGCCAGCCCTAAAGGGAGGTGCACAATTGATCAAACATGGTCGCAGTGCGGGGGCGTAGGGTCCCACTCCTAACTAATAATAATAGTGTTACTGTCCACAGGTACTCCCTTCCTGAATACAGACGCCCTTATTGATGCGGCTCTCAACCAACATTATTATGTGAGATATAAAGTTAGTGTTACTGTCCACAGGTACTCCCTTCCTGAATACAGACGCCCTTATTGATGCGGCTCTCAACCAACATTATTATGTGAGATATAAAGTTAGTGTTACTGTCCACAGGTACTCCCTTCCTGAGTACAGACGCCCTTATTGATGCGGCTCTCAACCAACATTATTATGTGAGATATAAAGTTAGTGTTACTGTCCACAGGTACTCCCTTCCTGAGTACAGACGCCCTTATTGATGCGGCTCTCAACCAACATTATTATGTGAGATATAAAGTTAGTGTTACTGTCCACAGGTACTCCCTTCCTGAGTACAGACGCCCTTATTGATGCGGCTCTCAACCAACATTATTATGTGAGATATAAAGTTAGTGTTACTGTCCACAGGTACTCCCTTCCTGAGTACAGACGCCCTTATTGATGCGGCTCTCAACGAACAACTGAACGAGACTCCCTTCATTCCATCTTCTCCAAATCTGACACCGGAACATTCTGATCCTCCAACGAGACCTCGCAGGTAACCTAACCTAACCTAATAATGTCTATCAAATATCTCATTATACTAGTAGTATCGTACTTAAAAATATTTACAAGAAAACTCATCTTATTAGATCATGTATTGTCAAAAATGTTACCTATTGAATCTTTTTTTAAATACATTTGTGGGAGATACAAGGTAGCCTATATATACATACCCCAACCAATCAATCGAACACCAGCAGTTTTCATAATAACCCACTATGGCCCGGTATTACAGTTGGCCCTCAACTCACTGAGTTTGTTAAACTCAAGATTAACGTTAAGGGGAGATTGAATCCATTTCCCTATTACACTGCAATATGACATGTCAGTTACTAAATCTTCAATTATAGACATATTTTACTGTTTCTGTGGTTATTATCTGTCAAATTTTAAATAACTTCAAATAATACGAACTACAAAACGGGACGTTACAACTTGAAATACTTTTGTTTTATTATCCAACATGGTAAATTTAATTTTTTTCACCAAAATAATGCTTTTAAATGCCCATGTTCGTTTCAATATGGCTGTCAGTTTGTTTTGTTGTGTGGCGCCACCGTCAATACAAGTAACGCCTCTAGTGATAGAACACTAAAACTACACTCGTTGCCTAACGCCTCTAGTGATAGAAAACTGAAACTACACGTGTTGCCTAGCAAATGACAGTTGACTTACCGTTAAGTACTTAATCCGCCAGAAACGTTGAGTTAAATATTTGTCATTTTAGTGGCGTATTTGAGGGAAGATTAGGCCTTAACGGACACTGTAATACGCTATATTTTTTTAAACTTGAGTTCAGCTCTTAAACTGAGACTGTAATACCGGCCCTATATGTCCTATTCTGATTCATCTAAATTTATCCGTCTGAATTTTAGTATATGAGAAATGTCAAAAATTTTAGTATATGACCCATTACGTTACAGCACGCCGATAAAATCCTTTTACACAAGTCACCCGTTGGTTATAGACGTTTTCATACTCTGAAACGAATCAGAATACATATATCCCATACATTTGATAAAAATGAAACAAAAAACTTTATAACTCTTGTATAAAATCAATTTATTGTGTTCATCATCTGTCATTGATTTGTAATAAATAATGTGAATGTTACAGATCTCCTAGAATAGTATCGGAGGCTACCGGGGGAAGAGTGTCAGCTGACATTGTGTCGGGGGAGGTGGAGGGGGTGGGGGTGGGTGCGATAGAGGGAGAGGAGGGGACACCATCACCTCCCCTCACACTAGAGGAAGAAAACAGATTACTGAAGGAGGCTAGACTATGTAAAGTCTGCATGGATGCTGAGGTCATTTTATTTTTTAAATATATAAATACTTATAAGCCAAATCTTGCTGTAGCAGGATTAGAACCCATTTCCTCTGGAATACTATACATCTATATAACAACACTGCTCTGTCAAAGATTCATCTAAATTTTGTCTATTTCTTTCTTTTTAATTAATTCTTTTTTCTCATCCTAGATTTTTAGTTAATTCTTCTTGTGGAAATATGATTAACTATATTAAAATATGTTATTTCAGGTTGGTGTTGTATTTCTTCCATGCGGTCATCTGTTGAGCTGTGTACAATGTGCTCCCTGCCTCCCCGCATGCCCCCTCTGTCGCAGTAAAGTCAAAGGAGTTGTCAGAACATATCTCTCATAGCTTTCTATTGTGTATATATCTTGTATTGTATTTATTGTGAAGTTTGAGCTTGGGCAGATGAGGACGGACCACTTAGGACCAGTGGTAAAAACAAACAAATGAGAATTGAATATTTAAAGGACCCAGAAGTTAACTCATAATGAGAAATTTCAGAGAAAAATTTAAAGAAAGAATAATTAAGTTACAATAAAAGTTTAAGTTTTTAAATTTTACTACTATCAATAATTGATAGTAGTAATTATTGTTGGAGAAGTTTACTAAGTATAATCTATTTGTGGAAATTTCTAGAAAAATATACTTAACTTGAATTACCTCAATTATTGGGCTCTTCAAAGAAATGCCAAATATTTTGTATTCCTGTGGGGCTTGAAATAAGTTCTTGTGGTGTGATAAGTGAAGCTTATAATTTTCCAATATTACGGTAGTTTGTTATTTCTACCCAAATAAACCTATTTTCTATGTTGACTTCTTTTGGTGCAATATCTGAAATTTAGTGGCAGTCAATAATAATATCCAGTACAAAAACATACATATGGAAACAATTTTAACATTATTATTAAAACAGAACATATATTACATGACTTATATTTTTGAATATAATATAACTACACTTTTAGTTTGATGAAACTCATCATCCACATAATATAACTCAATGTGAAAACAAATTTTAAATAAATGTCAAAAATAATTTAATACCATAAATAATGTTGTTTTATTCCCTCTATTCGTAATAATTCAGCAATCTAATCTCTTTGATTATTATTTTTAATTTAGCAATGTTTCTTTTTAGACATTAAACATTGTCAAACATATTTATAATGTGATGGAAGTTTTTTGCATTAAACCAATGCTAGGTATATTATGGAAGTAATGAAACATATAGAAGTATGTACTTAGGTATATTTATGCATTAAACCAATGCTAGGTATATTATGGAAGTAATGAAACATATAGAAGTATGTACTTAGGTATATTTATGCATTAAACCAATGCTAGGTATATTATGGAAGTAATTACTTACTTTCCGTGTCCGGAACACCATCATATTCGTAGCCCCCAATATTCAGCCACTCGGATTCCACTAGTGTTTGCTATCACTGTGTCTTGGTGCGTGCATGTCGCTCCTGTCATGGGACATGACAGTAGGTGCACGTTGTCCTGTCTGGCGCCACACTCGCAGATGTCTTCCTCTCTGTAACCCCATTTCTTGAGGTCACTGTAACAGCAGGAGACACCCGTTCTGAGCCTATTGAGCGCTCTCCATGTTGGATAAGGCAGGTTGTATCCCACTGACACGTCCTCCGCGGGTGGTAGCTGCGTGCGTTCGACACTATCACGCCACAGTGACAGCCTTCGGGCCTCGGGGAGGCCAACTAAAGGGGCGGTCATCTCCAGGAAGCTTCTTCTTATGGAAGTAATGAAACATATAGAAGTATGTACTTAGGTATATTTTTGCATTAAACCAATGCTAGGTATATTATGGAAGTAATGAAACATATAGAAGTATGTACTTAGGTATATTTATGCATTAAACCAATGCTAGGTATATTATGGAAGTAATGAAACATATAGAAGTATGTACTTAGGTATATTTATGCATTAAACCAATGCTAGGTATATTATGGAAATAATGAAACATATAGAAGTATGTACTTAGGTATATTTATGCATTAAACCAATGCTAGGTATATTATGGAAGTAATGAAACATATAGAAGTATGTACTTAGGTATATTTTTGCATTAAACCAATGCTAGGTATATTATGGAAGTAATGAAACATATAGAAGTATGTAATTATGTATATTTTTGCATTAAACCAATGCTAGGTATATTATGGAAGTAATGAAACATATAGAAGTATGTACTTAGGTATATTTATGCATTAAACCAATGCTAGGTATATTATGGAAGTAATGAAACATATAGAAGTATGTACTTAGGTATATTTATGCATTAAACCAATGCTAGGTATATTATGGAAGTAATGAAACATATAGAAGTATGTACTTAGGTATACTTTTGCATTAAAACAATGCTAGGTATATTATGGAAGTAATGAAACATATAGAAGTATGTACTTAGGTATATTTATGCATTAAACCAATGCTAGGTATATTATGGAAGTAATGAAACATATAGAAATATGTACTTAGGTATATTTTTGCATTAAACCAATGCTAGGTATATTATGGAAGTAATGAAACATATAGAAGTATGTAATTAGGTATATTTATGCATTAAACCAATGCTAGGTATATTATGGAAGTAATGAAACATATAGAAGTATGTACTTAGGTATATTTATGCATTAAACCAATGCTAGGTATATTATGGAAGTAATGAAACATATAGAAGTATGTACTTAGGTATATTTTTGCATTAAACCAATGCTAGGTATATTATGGAAGTAATGAAACATATAGAAGTATGTAATTAGGTATATTTTTGCATTAAACCAATGCTAGGTATATTATGGAAGTAATGAAACATATAGAAGTATGTACTTAGGTATATTTATGCATTAAACCAATGCTAGGTATATTATGGAAGTAATGAAACATATAGAAGTATGTACTTAGGTATATTAATGCATTAAACCAATGCTAGGTATATTATGGAAGTAATGAAACATATAGAAGTATGTACTTAGGTATACTTTTGCATTAAAACAATGCTAGGTACAGACGGTGGCCAAATTAATACAATCAAATGAATTTATAGCAGTTTTTAGACTTCGAATCATTGAAAATTTTTATTTTTTTATTTTATTTCGATCTTTCTAGAATATTATGGGAGATTTAATATATTTTTATAAAATAAAATGCATTTACTATGAATATATAATAGTTTATTGATAATAAAATACGTTTTATGGTAAAATGGTCAATATTTAGTAAATCCTCCCTTAGCTTTAATTACTGCTGATATTCTTCTGGGCATGCTGGAGATACATTTAATTGAGATATTTTTTAATTCTGGTGTGTTGTGCCATGTCTCAATTATGTTTTCTATTAGTTGTCTTTTGTTGGTGATGACACCTTTTTTTACAATTGCCCTTTTCAGAGCCTCCCAAACGTTTTCAATTGGATTTAGATCCGGTGAATTTCCTGGCCAATCTAATACCTTTATGTTTTCTCCTTCTAGAAATTTAGTAACGGTTTTCGCTTTGTGGCAGGGTGCAGAATCATGCATAAATACATATTTTCCATTTGGAAACCATTCGGCCACTTGAGGCTTTAGTCTCCCTTTTAAAACTTCTATATACTGGTCCTGGCGCATTGTGCCATTCACAATATACAGCCTTCCCATACCCATCCCACTAATCACTGACCAGATCATTATTGACTGAGGGTGCTTCACTCTTTGGACCACACATTCCTCATTATATTTTTCACCTGGCCTTCTTCTCACATATTGAGTTTTGTCCTGCAGTATTTGGATTGAGGATTCATCAGAAAAACAAACCTGAAAGAACACGAGAAGTTTTCACTAGTCAATTTTATTTAATACAGAAAGTTTCATAAAAACTTATTTTACATTCTAATACCTTGCTCCAATCGTCTTCGTTCCAATTTTGGTGTTTTAGTGCCCATTCTAGTCGCTTTTTACGCATTTCAGGTGTTAGTTTTGGCTTTTTCACTGGGCGATAACATTTGAGGTCCATTTCCACCAATCTTCGTCTCAATGTACGATCAGATATATTGACTCCTGTGGTCTGCAAAATAGATTTTATTACTTTTCGAGGCTTCTGTCTATTTTCTAGAGCAACATTTCTGATTTTTCTTTCTGTTCGCGGAGTAGTAATGCGCTTTCGTCCACATTTTCCTATTCGAGATGGTTCAAGGGGTACATTTCCTTTCATTTGCCTACTTATTTTGTGCACAGAATATTGAGAAACATTGGTAAGTGTGGCAATTTCTCGTTGACTGTATTCACAGTGACCAAGAAGGGTTGCAATTTTAGATTTTTTTCTTGGAGTGAGGTCACAAGATCTTCCCATTTCTAAAATAAACCAAAAAATTCTGAAATTCAGCATACATTTAGAAAATAATTTATCAAAATCGTAATAATTTGATAAGTAGTATAATTGTGATAAATATTTAGTAATAAATATTAGGTTTACCTGTTATTTAAAAAAAATGTAAGAAACACTCAAACACTGTCTCAAATAAACACAAAATCAATGGGCAAAGTATTCCATTAACACCCGCACACTCTGTGAAGACCAATACTAAACTGACATCATAGAACACACTAACTATAGAAAACAAGCTATCGTACATTGATTGGCCGCGTCGCATGAAATGATGAAAACGATACGAGTGTCGCCATCTATTGCAATAGGTAGAAAGATTGAGGAGGCGTGGCCAATCGTGCGGGCGGGATATTCAAATATTTTATTTATTTATTTGTTGTAGGTATTTCATTACTCCTTTGAGTATTGTTCCTCATATTGCTTGAATATATTGTTCCTCATATATTTTTTATGTTATTCAAGCATTATGAGGAACAATACACAAAGGAGTAATGAAAACACATCAAATTTAGGTTAAAAAAAAACATTGTTAATTTTTAATTTTTTATTGGTAATAAAAACAATATACATATTACAAAATACACAAAAATAAGAATACTATAATAACTTGTGTAAGTGAAAATGCAAAAAAAGAAAATATGTATAATTGATTGGCTAGATTATAATACAATTCACTAAAAATCGGATAAAAAAAAAAACATTGCAATTATGTAGATTATACGTCAGAGGATGTTTACTTGAATCTGAAACTATCTACTCTACGTGGAGTATGATTTCAACTATGTCTCAAAGTTACTGACTCATGACTAAGAGAGTAATTTCTTGACGTTGACCATTTTTCGAAAAATCTTTAATTTAAGACCCTATCAATAATTAATGATATTAAAATCAAGCCAATCAATTAAACATATTTTTTTTTTTTTTTAACATGTCTACGTAGGGGACACCAGCTATTAGTAATTGGGTTCATTTTACTCTTCCGAAGAAGCGCACTACGTAGCGTTGGGAGGGTTGATACAACAGCAAATGTACGATAAATTTATAAATATCATATTCTACGTTAGTTCTGTGGGGCAGGCAATAAAATTAAAATAATGATTCAAATGTTGAAATAATATGCTAACAATGTTAAATCTAGTTGCATATAATAATCAAAAATAATGAAACATTTATACATTGTACACACTATTAATATAAGAGGTGTTGCAGTATATTCGTTAATACAATTTAAAGTACTTTAGCATTCCTTCTGTAAAGAATCGCTCCTTTCATTAAGATCTTCCTCGTCTATTATTAAGTTATTACAAATTTTAACATATTGATACAACAGCAAATGTACGATAAATTTATAAATATCATATTCTACGTTAGCTCTGTGGGGCAGTCAATAAAATTAAAATTAACTAAATGATTCAAAGTATTAAATAATATGCTACCAATGATATATCTAGTTGCATATAATAATCAAAAATAATGAAACATTTATACATTGTACACTCTATTAATATAAGAGGTGTTGCAGTATATTCGTTAATACAATTTAAAGTACTTTAGCATTCCTTCTGTAAAGAATCGCTCCTTTCATTAAGATCTTCCTCGTCTATTATTAAGTTATTACAAATTTTAACATATTGATACAACAGCAAATGTACGATAAATTTATAAATATCATATTCTACGTTAGCTCTGTGGGGCAGTCAATAAAATTAAAATAATGATTCAAATGTTGAAATAATATGCTAACAATGTTAAATCTAGTTGCATATAATAATCAAAAATAATGAATCATCTATACATTGTACACACTATTAATATAAGAGGTGTTGCAGTATATTCGTTAACCGTTTCAGTGCTAATCTCGAGACGTTATCGTGATGAATCATACGCTACACCAGTGCGGATCTCGATAGGTAATCGTGATGGACAATGCTCCACTTTAACTCGCTGTAGAAATCTTATTTATCGACATATCCAAAAAATAATAATTACATCGTGTAACCGAATCATTTATCTAAGTAAATACGTTTTTAAAAAAATTTAAAAAAAATTCGGTAGATGGCAGTAGAGTGTTTACTTTTTATCTATTTCATCTCGATACGTAATCGAGACCCGCACTGAGATACCGCTTTGTATGGATATTAATGTTGCTTATAACCCATATCCGAGTTCGTAGAGATTGTGCGCCGGTTTAGAAAAATAATTATGTTCGGTTTTTATTTAGTTTATAAAAGCAAAGTATTTTGTTGTAAATTTATATGTTTTTATTTGTGTCTTAAACGTTGATTCATATTTCAAAATAACTTTTAAGTTCATGAGTTTTTTAGAGTAACTTCGATTTTTTGTGTTACCGACTTTGAAAATTTTACTAGGTGATAGAAAAAATACATTTAACATTTTTTGCTATTATGAATGAATTTTGCTTTTATAAATGTTCCGAAAAAGTAAGTACTCAGAGCCTGTTGAGTTATTTCAGTATTATATATAACAACCAATGATTTTATGACTATTTTCTACTATATAAGTTGATAAAGTCGCGGTGCAGCGGCGCATAGGTCATAGCGCTTACAGATAAACTTCATACAAACCAAGGGGCCGCCCATACCTTATTATCTTTAGAGTAAAAATGCAATCAAATTCCCTCATTTTGGAGTTTAGTCACAAGTTACAGTACTGACAACAATAAGTATAAAATAAGTACTTTTTTTATCTAATGGCAATTTTTTTTTAGTGGCAATATTGAAGTAAGCAAATGACCCTGAAGTTAGAGATGGGCTCAATTCAGACAAATATTATTTTAAAATTGAATATTTTTCAATTTACAAATATGATAAATGAACAAGCATAAATCTTTTTCAATTTACAATTATGATAAATGAACAACAATTAACAATTATGATAAAGCATATTATAATAAATGTCATTTTCTACAAAAAATGTCTCATATATTTAACTTTGATTATTAAATAATTAGGATCATTCATCTGCATATAAATAAAGTAGACCTCGTAAGATTGGTTTTGCACATGTTTGTGCACGGCTAAATTCATGTCAGTCTGCCTGTCCATGAATTCGTTTGAAACCTTACTATGTCAAAATCGGCAATTTTACAGTAGAGCAAAAAAATTCATCATTTATTGTTTGACACATTAATGTATGATAAGACAATGATTATTACATACTAAATTATAATTGATATTTTTTTCTGAAATTAATTAGATGTCATTTTGTCGTGTTTACAACTTGATAGTTTACTAATTTAAATGTTTTTTTAAATACAAAAATTATTAGTATCATATCTTCATGATTTATATGATTAATTATTTTTGATTAATTTCTCCTGGCGGAAATCAGATGTTATGGTGGTCTTAGCAACTTTAAATGATTTACAGAAAAGGGGATATATATTAAAAAATGCATATTTTTTTAGATACCAAGCTTTATTAAAAAAAATCCATCGGTTCTATATTTTTCAAATTAGTGACTTGTTTACATTTTCTCCATACTTTATTTTGTAATGCCTTGATTTTCTTTTTTCGATTTTTATCAAGTATGTATGAACGAAACAGCTCTCTCTTTAAACGTATTTTTCTTGGAGTGTCCTGCATAGAAATATCATTTTCAGGCAATGTTGGATTTGATGATGAACAACTAGGCACCGAAGGTTCAAGAAGGATGGGTGAAGTTATCTGAAAAAAAAAGATTCAATGTAAATAAAGAATGTCCGCTAGTGTGTTAGTTATAAAATTTATTAACGTATATCAAAATAATGATTCAATAAGTATATAGGTAAGGATATTTAAAAACTTGTAGGTATATAAAATTTACAAAAAAGTCCGAAACAGAACAAATAAGTAATATTTAATCAACACATAATATGATAAGTACTAAGTCAGAAAAAAACTATCAACTTACTTCAGGACAAACAGTATCTAATTGAGAGAAAATTGAAGGGACAGCATTATTCTTAATTTTACTTTTATAACCACTTCGGTCAATTTCATCATCTCTGAAATGCTTTGAACAAATGACTGTACTTGAAGATGGTTGCCAATTTGGAGGACGATTGACAGCAGCAATCCACAAAGCTCTAAGAGCTGGATTTTTTGGAAATCTGTAAAAAATACACTTGTTGTTCACGTCCATTTACATAAATAAATTAAACACATTATAAATATAAAATAAAAACATTCACAATATTGTGTATTACTTAAAGATGTCAGATAAAATAAAACTAATAAATAAAGTACGTATAAGATTATTTTAATCACATGAAATCACGTTTCACAAGAAATATAAAATAATAACGCCAGTAACTTATAGGTATTCATTTTGTCAGAGCCAACATAATATATTCTAAATTGTCTATTTTTCATAAATTAATTGTACTATGTTGCACTATTGTATTGTTGTTATTTTTGTATGTTAATGTGGATTTAAATAAATAAACAAATAAAATTTTGAATTTGCAGAAAAATTATTAGAAAATAAATATTGAAAATAAATTCATGTCCAATGCCCAACTCTACGGTCGATGAAATATGGCGGCCATTGGCCAATATCGCAGCGGATATATGTGATGTGATTGACATGCTCAATTATCTTAAATCATTAATAAAATATTTGGTGACAATATAAAAACATTACAAATATGTGACAAAATGATTGAAAAAGCATTAACAGTGAATACAAATTATGTTTTTTCTCAAATTGTGCCCGAAACATATTACAATATAATGGCGGATTACGGTCTTATCCACAATTTACAAAACCAATGAAATAAAAAAAAGTAAAATTTTAAGAAACTATTACAAATAATTATATCGTTCTTAATATTAAATCATTAAGAACGAATCATTCAAAAAAATAACTATACAATTATAATTTAGCCATGGCCAGTTGGACACGCAATATTACGTTAAATATTGTTAAATATAGTAGGTTAGTTTCAATACTTACGAGTGAAAAGATATACCGTGTCCTTTATTCCTACATTTCACCACACAAGACCTTTTCGAGATTTTCTTTGCAATAATTAGTTAGAAAAACGAGAAAAAACGATTTTTGGAAGCAATAATATTTTTAGGTTAAAAAACGAGATGTTTACGAAATATTTTGCGTTGCAAACAATAAGAATGAAGTTCGCGCTAGTTTGCTCGGATAACATATTTTGTTGTCAATACTGTAACTTGTGACTAAACTCCAAAATGAGGGAATTTGATTGCATTTTTAATGTACTGAAGGCGCCTCCATCCTTTATTCCTCCAAGATACAAACGTATAAGGTACTAAGCAATTGTTGAAAACTGTGTTTGTTTTCGAAGAAATACTTAAAAATTCATAAATTTTAAGCTGATTTTTATTCACTATATACATTCCTATATCTTTTTTTACCTATGTGATATTTTTTTGCTAATAAGTCATGGTTTTGTGAGCTGGAATGTTGAAAAAATCAGTTAAATAGTATGCATAAAAACAAAATAAACAAAAAATGTACTCAACATTTAAAACAGCTAAAAACGAATATTCTCGTCGAAGATTTCAAGTATCTCAGGTGAGTAGTTATTGAGATATGACGATTTTAATTTTGTCCGAAAATTGCGCCGCACTGAGGTGTTACATTGTTTCGCATACGCTTAGCACGGAAAAGGTTAATACAATTTAAAGTACTTTAGCATTCCTTCTGTAAAGAATCGCTCCTTTCATTAAGATCTTCCTCGTCTATTATTAAGTTATTACAAATTTTAACATATTGATACAACAGCAAATGTACGATAAATTTATAAATTCAAATGTTGAAATTATATGCTAACAATGTTAAATCTAGTTGCATATAATAATCAAAAATAATGAATCATTTATACATTGTACACACTATTAATATAAGAGGTGTTGCAGTATATTCGTTAATACAATTTAAAGTACTTTAGCATTCCTTCTGTAAAGAATCGCTCCTTTCATTAAGATCTTCCTCGTCTATTATTAAGTTATTACAAATTTTAACATATTGATACAACAGCAAATGTACGATGCATTTATAAATATCATATTCTACGTTAGCTCTGTGGGGCAGTCAATAAAATTAACTAAATGATTCAAAGTATTAAATAATATGCTACCAATGATATATCTAGTTGCATATAATAATCAAAAATAATGAAACATTTATACATTGTACACTCTATTAATATAAGAGGTGTTGCAGTATATTCGTTAATACAATTTAAAGTACTTTAGCATTCCTTCTGTAAAGAATCGCTCCTTTCATTAAGATCTTCCTCGTCTATTATTAAGTTATTACAAATTTTAACATATTGATACAACAGCAAATGTACGATGCATTTATAAATATCATAATCTACGTTAGCTCTGTGGGGCAGTCAATAAAATTAAAATTAACTAAATGATTCAAAGTATTAAATAATATGCTACCAATGATATATCTAGTTGCATATAATAATCAAAAATAATGAAACATTTGTACATTGTACACACTATTAATATAAGAGATGTTGCAGTATATTCGTTATAGCAGCATATTCGACATCGTAGGAATGTTCCGCTACATAGGTCCCCCTCCAGTCTGTCATGACGATACCACGAAGTAATCCTCCACATCCCGATACATCTGTAATTGATAAAAAAAAATTAAGTTTGTGTTACAAAAAAATATTTAGGAGGACAATATAAATATACAAAAGGGATCACAGATTAAAAATGACGTCATTATAATAAAAGTAGGTATCCTAAAATACATTGTAGGAGATACAATTAATACAAATTTACAATATAAAATTATAAAAGGGATCACAGATTAAAAATCACTCCTCATTATAAGAAAAGTATGTTTCCTAAAATACATTGTAGGAGATACAATAAATACAAGAAGACAACTGAGTAACTCTGAATTGAAGTATGAATTTGATCCAACTTAGATGTCCTCAATGTACCAAGATAGTTCAATGATGCTTGAAATGAAGTGTAGAAGTTGCAGATTTTGTTGTTAATTGATGCTCTCTTCGAAAAATAAATCTTGTGATAGTCATTAGTAGCTTGCCAAATCTGTATCCATGAGTGCGTGCGTAAATGTGCATGTGTGCATATTTTATTTTATTTAATTTTTAACCCCTTTGTCACAAAGACTATTATGAAGATTACTGCTGCCCAACTAGGTATCCCAGTTCTAGGGCTAGCAGTTTATAATTATACCATGCCAAATATTTGACATTTCGGTTTTACATAGTTATTTTGTTTTTTTTTTTCCAAAAATATTAGACACATTACGATACTACATAGTTATTAAATCTTTGTTCGCAGCATTCATACTTCATAATAAGTATATTGATATCATTGTTGATTTGAGTATTAAATTTAATTAGTTTATAGTTCCATATTCAACGTTGTGGAAAGTTATATTATTTTTGTTTGTGCTATAGGTGAACGAAATCGGTTGTGAAAGGATTTGAACTCGCGACCACTGGATTACTAAACCAGAGTGCTAACCGCATTACCACCACCCATCTATATTACACCGTGACATTAAACAATATAAAATTCCTTACAAAAACAAATCAACAAACAGGCATTTCTCATGACCGAAATGTTATTATTTGTAACGTAGCTCAAGGGGCCCAGATTCATATAGTATTTTTCCAAGAGTTTAATAAGCCATGTTAAATCAATATTGTCCCGAATAAATAAATATTATGTAAATAATTGTAAACATACCTATTGGGTTCGTAAAACACAAAGGTTCTGGCTCTACAAATTTACATGTAGCGAAAGATGTTTCTGCAAATTTACCACCAGATGTAGAAGTGGCTGAACAATCTGAAAAATAAAAATATTTTCTCCTTAGTTACTTACTTATATAGGTACTACTCTGTCTATATAGATATTTGTATTGAATAAAACCTATTCTAGTTATTCAAATGTATATTAGGTACACATTCATTACGACTATGTCCTTTTTGATCCAAAAAGGACTTCAAGTGATCAGCTTGATGGACCCCTACGCTTGTTAGAGTTGAAATATCGTGGAAGATAAAATTTCTTGTGTAGGATAAAAGAAAAATATACAGTAAAGAAAACTAGTCATATTCTAAATACCAGGACCTCACGGGTAGCGTGTCGTGTCATGAGATTCCAAAACCTATAAGGGAATGATTATGTAAAAGGATATAAGTAGGTACTCACTTAAAATGTTTAAAAATGTTCCTGTGGTTTTTTGAGGGTAGAAAAAAGCATTTTCCCTGGTCGGTTCCTTATTGAATCCTGCAAATTAAAAAAAAAAAAAATTTTGTATTTGTATTTATTTATTAATAAAAATTACAATATAATGCCCCCAAGTCAAATTGAAAACGCTGTTCGTTTTCGCCAAGCGCTAATTTTTTTTGTATGGGATTTGACGTTTGTTGTTTGTTATTGTAGAAAATATTTCTACAACAAACGTCAAATCACATACAAAAAAAAAATAGCGCTTGGCGATAACGAACAGCGTTTTCAATTTGACTCGGGGCCCATGTCCCTCAATCCCAATCAATGTCCCCTTGGCTACATTGATTAATCTCTACATTGATTTCTGCATAAGAGCCCTTAAGTATGAAAGTAAGGGTCTCAAACGGAGTACTGTAATAGTACGTGATCCCATGTATGCAGACGACAAAGTACTGTAAGTATGGAAGAGTTACAGTATCTTGTAAGTATGGTATATGAAGGATGCATAGAAAACGGACTAAGAATGAATGCCAGCAAATCAAAGGTAACGGTCTTTGAAAAGAGTGAAAGCAGAACAATGTGTCGAATAAAAGTAGAGTGAATGGCTTGAACAAGTCGACGAGTATGTCTATCTGGGTAGTATGTTCCAACGGAATGGACGGCCTGATAAGGATATAAAAAGAAGAGTAATGGCAGGAAACAGAGTGAATGGAGCACTTAGACCAGTTATGAATGATCACAACATATCAAGAGATGCTAAAGTTGCCATTCATAACGCAATCGTAGTGCCAACCCTGACATATGCAAGTGAGACCTGGACATGGCAGAAGTCGCACGAAAGCAGAATAAATGTAGTTGAAATGAGATCGCTTAGAAGAATTTGTAACAGAACGATGTATGACAGAGTTCGGAATGAAGATACAAGGAGAGAATGTAAGATCAAGAAAGATGCAATTAACAGAATGAAATTTAACACATTGATGGTTTGGCCACATGGGAAGAACTCCTGACAAAGAAAATATACAAAGTTGACAGGAACGGAATAAGAGGTCGGGGGCGCCCAAGGATGGCACGACTATGTAAACGATATTCTGAAAGATGGAAATGTAAAAAGCGTGAACAACAGACGAACATGTATAAGACGATGTATGAATGTTGAGGCGATGAATGTGTGTCAAGATAGAAAAATGTGGCGTTCGGTTCTCTCTGCCCACCCCGTGAGGGACATGCCGTGATGGTATGTATGTATTATATATCCACCTCACTAGGCTTTGTCTGTACCGAGGTGGAATATTTCACACACATCAATACATCTATATACAATATTTTCATAGTATTTCGTAGTTTCCATGAAAATGCGTATTTTATATAGCACAAGATTTATATATGTATCCAAACCAAAATATATCAAACAATAAATAAAATCACTAAACAAAACTATTTATATCAGATATATTAATTATAATGCAACTTACTTTAAATCGTATTCAGAAAGAGGTATTTGACATTGGTGATGCCACAATCTAAATAACACAATAAAAGGTAGCAATTTTACCTGGTAATCCTGCTGAGAGATTTGCGTCTCAAACTTCAAACTTATTGTAGATTTCTTTGTCATCTAATCCAAGGAATTTTGGGTTAAAGGATTCTATTTTCCATTCCTCAAACACGTGTTTATGCTTCAATGGAAACCGATGCGTTGTTTTTTTATGTGTTTTGCAATCATGCAACTCGTATGATCTGTAAAAGTACAAAATAAATATCAACGCAAAAACACAAATCACCAAAATAAAACATAACAACGCAACTTGTTTAGCTTAAAAAATGACCCAGTCAAGAGCGATATACTTGTACTGTTTAATAGAAAACAAAAATTACTTTGTATTGACCAAAATGATATACATCCAACGCAATTTTTTTTAATACATTAACCTTAAAAAATGACGCATTCTAGACCAATATACTTGCACTGTTTGATAGAAAACATAATGTACTTACGGAAATGCTGTTATTGATAAAATTCCTTGGAGAAAAACAACAAAAAAGTCATTGTTTCAACGTGACGCAGTATATCATTTCCGCACAACGAAATCCATCGATCGCGAAACAGAATTGTTTCTGTATTAAATCCGTCGATTTATACGAACCGACACTACAGTAGCGATGGGACTTTTTCTTGTTTTCCATTTTATAAAACATTTAGAACTTCGACAACGGCAACGAATGACAAACACGACACAAAAATCGAACAAATATGGCGATTTTTTATGCCGTTGAAAATGACTAGCGTAGTACAATCAACATTTTGTTTCCGGTTTCCGGTTGGCTCTCTGATTGGTTGAGATCTCGTATTATGGAGTCAAATGAGCTGTGGAATTTTATATTAAATGCGAAAAATTAAATAAAAAATTTAATTTAATTCATAATAATATATAATTCCATTAATAAAGCAACTCGCTCACTTATTATTATAAACAAACAAACCTATCCTAATAATGCAGAAAATAAGAGCTGGGACTAGACGCTACTTTGAAAATGTTGAAACATTGCCATATGATGAAATCTGTTCCCATAGTGCATTAGTAAAATTGTAATGTAACTTATTAATTTTATGTTTTTTTTGTATTAAAAAAATATATAAATATTGATTAATTTATTTAAAAATTAATACGAAACTTAAAAATATGTTTTTACATACCATACTTCAGAAAATAATAATAACATAAAAAAACAGGCGAAAATATTTTTTACTATTAGTTTCACGGTGGTAGCGCGCGCCACCACCAGATTTGGCGCCACCTCCTATAGGTTCGACGCCACCAACAATTTACGTGGGGAACTAAAATTGGAAAAGAGAGACATAGATATATATCTATCTCTATATACCCATATGTACATGGTGAGAATTATTTGTTTGGGGCTTGGAGGCCCTGACTGACATTATCTTATCTTGTATGTGACAAACTTCATGTTGATGCTTAAAAAGTGTTGCAAGTACGATAACAATAATGAAGGGAGTTGCCACAATTAAAAATATACTGATGTGATTCGATTTTGCTGGATAACAGCTAAAAATACAATTATTTTTGCATTTTTTTCCTTTGATTGTATTAATTTGGCCACCGTCTGTATATTATGGAAGTAATGAAACATATAGAAGTATGTACTTAGGTATATTTATGCATTAAACCAATGCTAGGTATATTATGGAAGTAATGAAACATATAGAAATATGTACTTAGGTATATTTTTGCATTAAACCAATGCTAGGTATATTATGGAAGTAATGAAACATATAGAAGTATGTAATTAGGTATATTTTTGCATTAAACCAATGCTAGGTATATTATGGAAGTAATGAAACATATAGAAGTATGTACTTAGGTATATTTTTGCATTAAACCAATGCTAGGTATATTATGAAAGTAATGAAACATATACAAGTATGTACTTAGGTATATTTATGCATTAAACCAATGCTAGGTATATTATGGAAGTAATGAAACATATAAAAGTATGTACTTAGGTATATTTTTGCATTAAACCAATGCTAGGTATATTATGGAAGTAATGAAACATATACAAGTATGTACTTAGGTATATTTATGCATTAAACCAATGCTAGGTATATTATGGAAGTAATGAAACATATAGAAGTATGTACTTAGGTATATTTTTGCATTAAACCAATGCTAGGTATATTATGGAAGTAATGAAACATATACAAGTATGTACTTAGGTATATTTATGCATTAAACCAATGCTAGGTATATTATGGAAGTAATGAAACATATAGAAGTATGTGCTTAGGTATATTTTTGCATTAAACCAATGCTAGGTATATTATGGAAGTAATGAAACATATACAAGTATGTACTTAGGTATATTTATGCATTAAACCAATGCTAGGTATATTATGGAAGTAATGAAACATATAGAAGTATGTACTTAGGTATATTTTTGCATTAAACCAATGCTAGGTATATTATGGAAGTAATGAAACATATACAAGTATGTACTTAGGTATATTTATGCATTAAACCAATGCTAGGTATATTATGGAAGTAATGAAACATATAGAAGTATGTACTTAGGTATATTTTTGCATTAAACCAATGCTAGGTATATTATGGAAGTAATGAAACATATACAAGTATGTACTTAGGTATATTTATGCATTAAACCAATGCTAGGTATATTATGGAATAAGTAATGAAACATATAGAAGTATGTACTTAGGTATATTTTTGCATTAAACCAATGCTAGGTATATTATGGAAGTAATGAAACATATACAAGTATGTACTTAGGTATATTTTTGCATTAAACCAATGCTAGGTATATTATGGAAGTAATGAAACATATAGAAGTATGTACTTAGGTATATTTTTGCATTAAACCAATGCTAGGTATATTATGGAAGTAATGAAACATATAGAAGTATGTACTTAGGTATATTTTTGGGTATATTACATCTCTATAGAGATTGAGGAAGAGATTGTGTTTTGAAGGCAAGGAAAAATCACAAAGACATTCATACAGGGCTTATGACCTGTCAACAATTTTTTATTTATTTTTTTTAATTAAGTGACGACATTGCTTCATACAATTTGTATGGCAGTCGCCTATACATAATATCTAAGAAGACGGCAGAGCGGTTAGCGCACTGGGTTAGTAATCCAGTGGTCGCAAGTTCGAATCCTGCCTCGACCGATTTCGTACACCTATAGCACAAGCATTTATGCTTATTTTAGGGAAAATAGGAAGATGTATATGTACTTGTTTAACAAAAAAAAATGTTTTATATAAACAAAATAATCAATAATTAGAATTTATAGTTTGGTACATATACTTCAATTACTTATACATACTTACGCCATCGACAGTTGTATCTCATGTGTTACATGTTATCAAGATAGATAACTTATCTGATAGCTTATTATTGTGGGTGTTATAAGTTATCAGATAAGTTATCTGTAGGTACCAAAAAGTTTGTGTCACAAAGTGATAGATTTATACATATTTATTTTTATATAGACTTTCAAGTATATTTTCTGCCACAAAGAATTAGGTGAGTTTTCAATATTTTTATTATATTTATATAAATATGGTCCAGGGTTCACAGTTGATTTTCACAGTTTTTAAAAAAATATTCTGTTGCACAAACTGTCATAACCTAACCTACATCCAGTACTCTTTTTGTTGACTTTTTTTCAGAATTTGAAGTAGAACATTTTGTGTGTGTCCCTCCCCTGATAATTTCTGATGCACTGAATGCACAGAGCCTAAAATTTTAGAAAATTATAGACTCTGTGGACTGGAGCCCCTGAGGTTTAAGGTACTTTCAGGAAAGACCGAGAACTCAACTCCGTTTGGTCCAGAATTGATTCTCGACTCCTGAAGGGAATACAGTTAGAGTAGGTACCTGAATCGCTTCCTATCGTGATGTGAATAAATTGCCTTGTGGCAATAAACCCTTCATGGCTCAGTTGGTTAGGTTATCTGGCTGCTGATCCAAAGGTCCTGGGTTCCATTCCCGGTGGAGACACAGTTTTTAATTGTATTTTTAGTCTGGATCTGTGAGACAATAAATATTGTCAGTCTCCAGAATTATTGGGTGCGTGTTAAATTGATATTTGACATAGTACCTGTTAGTTGCCCGAGAAGTAATATAAAATAAAATAAAAATTAAACCCACAATAACTGTACATATTACTATACATAAAGTAAAATAAATAAATAAAATGAATGCAGCTTCTGATAATGTAACATCCCAATATTGATAGCCTTCTAATAAAACAAGTTTTTGGGAATATTTTCCATACGTCTGACGAAATTCATCTTTTGAGAATATTCTCCATATGTCTGACACCAGACTATTTGCAGTATCTTGGAATAAACACTTCCTCCTCACGGATAATAGTTTTGTGTTAAATAAATTCTATGTGTTGTAATGTGGAACCTCTGAATGAATACAACAATGTCTACAATAATTTATTATATAAGTAGGTACACATCACAGTATCTACATTATAACAATTTATTTTTTTATTACAGACTTGTTACCAAAAATGGAAGTTGATCCAGCACCGATTGATGTAAGTATTTTTATAACATCTATATAAATATTTCATAAAATATTCTGAATCTGATTTTTCATGCAACACTGCAACACGTTGGAGACAAAAGAAGTTCACGATTTGAAAAAAAACTTGTCCCCCCCTATAGCTTGTCCCCCCCTATAACTCGTCCCCCCCCCCCTTCAACTTGTCCCCCCCCTTATAACTTGTCCCCCCCCTATAACTTATCTTAAATTTTAGCAGCTTTAGAATATTTTAGGCCTACAAAACTTTTATACTCAGAGCTGCATTCATAATGAACGCCGAGTGCACTTAGTGACGCTCTAAGCCGTTCATAATGACCGGAAACTAATGAAACTCTGCTGCGTTATCATGACAATATGTATTCACAAAGAGGTTAATTTATAAAAATATTTAAAAATTTCCAATAAATTGTTAGAGACCATTACTTACTCCACTGCCCAATTGTTGTCTTTTGTCATTTAATTGTCTTTTGATGAAAATATAACCTAAAAAGAGACATGTATGACATTTTGAAATTTAAAAACGCCCGATGCTGCGTTTAGATTTTTTTTTTTTTTAACATGTCTACGTAGGGGACGCCAGCTATTAGGATTTGGGTCCATTTTACTCTTCCGAAGAAGCGCACTACGTAGCGTTGGGAGGGGTTTGCAATCTAGAAAAGAGTTTATTAATTTGGATTTTAAAAAGACCCGGGTTGTACGAAGGTGGAAACACAGAATTCGGAAGATCGTTCCACAGTCGGGCTGCTGTATTAATAAAGGAGTTCGAGAAGCGACTTGTTCGTATATGTTATAGGTCCACTGTGAATGGGTGCTGCGATTGAGTGAAGCGAGTGACTCTGTTGCGAATGGGTGGATGAGGGACCAAAGATGCAAGTTCTTCTGAGCAATTCCCGTGGTAGTTTCTATAGAATAAACTTAAAATACCGACTCTGCGTCTGTGTTCTAGTGATTGCAATCCATCAGTCAGTGATGGATCATCAATCAGACGTATAGCACGCCTTTGGACAGCGTCGAGGGTATTCAGTAGGTATTGGGGGGCGCCACTCCAGAGGTGACTACCTGTAGAAGCATATTGCCTTTGAATCCTTTCCATGCCATTGTCCCCTCACCGATGTATGAGAATTGTCACTTGTCAAAATAATTTTGGGTGACAATAAGTGTCAAATTAAAAAAGGATCAGTACAAGTTTGAAGACCACTGCATGTGGATGTGTGCACAGAAAAAATAATCAGTGAACCAGGAATATTTGAAACATCGGTGAGATCGTTTATAATACAGTCCACAACCTAACATCTTTTATACCCATCACCTGATGTTTTCTACACTACCATATTCAATAATTGGACATATTTGCGCTTTGTAGAGTATACAGATCTGGGTCTTAGTAAAATATCTATGCGCTCTATACAGTACGCTCAAGTTTTTGGAGGCGAGTTTCACCTTAGCTTCGATGGAGCCCCTGTAGTGTAATTGGTTCGTTATAGATACTCCAAGCAGGTCAATAGAGCTGTTGTTAGGTAGGGTGCTTCCGTTGAAAGACACTTGTAATTCATTGGGGTTTCTCTTCGCAGAAATTAGACAGGCTTGGGTTTTTGAGACGTTAAATGAAACAAGATTACTTTCACCCCAGGTATTGATTGAGTGGAGGTAGCTATTTATTTTTAGATGAAGGTCTTTCCGAGCTTGTGATATTTCACTCTGTTTAGGAGGTTTGTCAAAAGAGAAATTGTCATGGACTGTGCTGTCTTCAGCGTAACAGTGGATGGGGGCGCGTAAGAGCAAGTCATTAATATATAGGAGGAATAGGGTTGGAGATAGAATGGACCCTTGAGGGACTCCCGCATTGATGGAATGGGTAGAAGAAGAGCAACGGTCCACTACAGTTATAACTTCACGATCTTTTAAAAAATTTGCAATCCGAGTACACAGAAACTGGGGTAGTCCATAAGAAGGGAGTTTCATTAAGAGACCTCGGTGCCAAACCCATTCAAAAGCTTTAGAGATGTCAAAGGCGACAGTTTGAGCTTCTCTTCTGAGATATATGGAAAAATAAAGTAAAAATTCAAAAGTTGATGACTGAAACAATAATTCGAAATTCTGAGTATAAAATTTTTGTAGGCCTACTATTTTTTATATATTTTGAAATTTTGGGCTCTGTGAATTGAGCGGATCAAAAGTTAATAGCGGGGACGGACACACACACACACACACAAAATTTTCTACTCCGAATTCTGAGTAAATCCGTATATGGAACATATATGCTGCGAAGCCTCTAAGTTGGTGTTTTTTGACTTCAAAGTTGGAAAAGCTGTGAAAAAAGTAGACCCTGCATACAATTCTCACGTATCCAGGCTTGAAACATTGTCGATATGTTAAGAGAACAAAGTTCTCTTGAACAAATCAACAGTTGGATAACGACTCACGACATTGACAGTTGGATCTCATGTGTTACATGAGATCATTTGAAAATGAGTCATGCATTGTAGATGTTTCATAATGCTTTTGTACCTCAATATATCCAAAATCAAATGTAACCAAAGTTTATTTTTATTTTTAGTGGCAAAATTCTTCTAGTAAAAGTAATTGCAACGGCATTCATAAAAAGTCAATAATAACAGAGGAACATGAAAGTCTTAAAAAGTATGATTTGAAAAAAGAAGCAGATAGATTGAAGACGCTGGAAAACTTTCCATTCAAAAACATGATAGACATCAAGTTAGCAGCTTGCAGTGGTTTATTTTACACTTTTTCAAAAGATAAACTTCAATGTTTTTTCTGTAAAACATGTTTGGATAGTTGGACTGATGGAGAGGATCCTATGGTTAAACATCTGATTAGTTTTTACAGTTGTCCATTTCTTAATAACAAACCAGTTGGGAATGTCCCCGAAAATCAAGATGAAATAGATAGTTCAATGAGTGGCATAAAACAAATAAAGATGGGTCACCCAAAGCATCCAGCATACAGAACATATAAAGCAAGATTAAATTCTTTCATTGGGTGGCCATTATGTATGTGTCAGTCACCAGAAGATTTGGCCAGTGCAGGATTCTACTTCACTAGTCTGGGAGACCAAACTGTCTGTTATTATTGCGGTGGAGGTCTTCAGGATTGGGAAGATAATGACGATCCTTGGCAACAGCATGCACTTTGGTATCAGAAATGTCCTTTTGTTTGTACAATGAAAGGAGAAGATTTTGTACAAAATGTTATCAAAGGTGGAATTACAAATCCGGATACCATTGTTCCAAAATCTGATATTCTGATTAAAGAAACTCCTAATATTGATGTTTATGATAATGAAGAAACTGTCCAAAATGAGAAGAACATTTGTAGTATTTGTTATAATAATGAAAGAAATGTTGCTTTTGTACCTTGTGGTCATGTGGTGTCTTGTAATAAGTGTGCTATCACATTTACTTCTTGTCCTATTTGTAGGGGAAAAATTAACAACATCCTTAAATTGTATTTCTCCTAAAAACCAACATTATTCCCATATAAACATGTATGAGGGTGAGTATGTGTGTATGATACATTAAAATCCTAAAATATCTGAAGCGATTTCAATTAAACTCTCTCTGGGGCAAATTGAAGAGGATCAGAAAACTAGTGAGAATAATCAAAAACAATCAATATTAGGCTTAGCTTTGTTAATTAAGTAATTGGCTTCTTCATAACTACGGTGACATCTCTTTCAACTTATTTTTTTGTCATATTTTGTTACAGAAAATGAACATATACAGGAAACATTATTCATCAGAAAATGAGTATAAACCAATTATAAATGTACACAAAGAAAACAGCGAAACAAAACCAAATCCCAATTATATTTATGAAGAAGAAAGGCACAAAACAATGATGAGATTTCCACACAAACTTGTGATGGATATTATTGCAGTAGCTCACAGTGGATTACATTTCATTAATGATGAAGATTATCTTAAATGCCATTTCTGCGAGGTGATTAAAGGAAAATGGATTGGAGAGAAAGATTGTGTGTTCAAACATTTGCCTGAATGTAATATGAGCAGCAATATACCACTTGCCTGTAACAAATTTTATCTGAAAGATAATCTAAAACCAAAATACCCCATGTATGAAACATGGGCAGCTCGGGTTGCATCATTTGCTGGTTGGCCTTGTCGTACAAAACAAACTCCTCTACAGTTAGCTGAAGCAGGATTATTCTATACCGGCTGTAGGGACCAAACCTTCTGTTTCTGTTGCGGTGAAACTATCAAAGATTGGGCGGTAAATGATGATCCATGGCATAAACATTCATTATTAAAAAAAGGGCAGGATTGCAAATTTCTAATTAACATGAAAGGTTTAAAATTTATACGTGATGTTTATTATGATGAAGATTTTGATAATGAGGCTAATGTATCCACATTAGAAAATCCTATTGGCTCTGATTGGGAGGGTGAAGGTGAAAATAAAGATGATAAACTTTGTAAGATTTGCTATAATCAAAATAAAAATGTAACATTTATTCCATGTGGTCATGTAGTTGCTTGTCATTCATGTGCTACAGCTCTTCACTCTTGCCCTATATGCAGAAACCCACATACGAATATTCTTACATTACGTTATAATTAATGTACATACAAAAATATGCAGAAACCCACATACAAATATTCTTATATTACGTTATATTTAATGTAAGTACATACAAAAAGAATGCATGTCTGTTCAAGTAGGTACATGAATCTGTAATTAATATAGCCAGAAAGTACACTAGTTAATGATTGAAGCGCTTCATTCAATTCTGATCTCATACATACATACATACCATCATAGTATGTCTAATGGAATAGGTAAAGAGAACTGAATGTCTACTTCCACAGTTATTATGGATTTGTATATCTCATTTATTGGCATGTTAAATTAATATTTGACATCATATTACCTGTTGTTTGTTTCCCGAAAAGCATTACAAAAAAAAGAAATAAATATTTGTCCTTTTTTTATTATAAAATTTATCTGAACCACCTCAGTGTATTAGTTTTCATTAAGTATGTTTATTAACTAGGCATCATTCCTGATAGGAGCATCTGCTACCATACTCACCCTCACACAATTTATTGAGTCAGATACAACTGGAATAAATATTGACATATATTGGAAGGTCATTAGAAGAAAGAAACTGTTTGTATGTCTTTCCCTCCCGTCCCATCACAAGTCCATTGTTTTACATTTTTCCATCTTGGAAATAATAATGTAACAGTCTTACATATACCTACCATATATTATCATCTCCCCTATTTGGGGTAGGTAGAGAAAACCAAATGCCAGACTCCTCTCTCTTGAGATACATTTCTCACTTCATTCACGTCAATGCTCCATCCCATACACGCTCTTCTATTATTCTTACTTCTAATGTTTTCATCTTTTGAAATTCCATTTATGTGATTGTGCCAACTTTTCCTTGACCGACCTCTATTTATCTTTTATCAACCTTAGGTATACATATATTATTTTTAGTCAATTACACTTACAGTTTATTCTGGCTATTGACGAAACTAAATATGCACAATACCATCAAGAAACTAGTATTCACTCTTTCTGTCCTTGTACATCCAAGTACAAGTACATCCTAAGCAATTACAATAGCATATTACCTATTTAACTTTTATAGCTGAATATTTTTACTTAAAATTGAACTGTATTCAAAATATGAATATAAAATTGATTAAATAGATTGTAAAGACAAAAAAATCTAAAGACGTCGTTCAAAGAAATTTGATAAATGTATATTATTTTTGTATTTTTTCTCGGGCAACTATCAAATATTGATTTAATATTAGATATTTACAGTCTCACAGATCCAGACTGAAAACACAATTAAAAAACTGCGTCTCCACCGGGAATCAAACCAGTGACCAGGAGTCAGATATCTAGGTAACCAACTTATCCACGATGGCCGTATTGTCAGCAGAATGAATATATAAATATTCTGTGGTGCATCGGCCATAATAAGTGATTAATGTGTGACATTTGGTTCTCTCTGCCTGTTTGGTATTAATACAAACAATCCAGGCTTGGTAGTACAAATAACATTGCATTAAATATGTATTTAAAGTTTTATATAGGGTCACAAGGGGCAGAGTGCAATATTCGATTGTTTTCATTAACAGGATAATGCAGCACACATTTTTGTTTTTTATGAAACATCCCAATATGGTTGGTGGTAAGATGCATATCTTCTATTTTATCCTAAAATACGCTCCACACAAAGTATTTTAGGCGGAACTAGTTAAAAAGTGTTTGGTTACATGTTCCAAAATGTGTTACAGGCTAGACTATTATGTCTATCTGTGGCTCTACAACCAGAATCTAGTCGCAAATTGACTACCACTAGAAAGAGATGGAATATTACATGTAAAAAGAATAGACTCTGTTCAGGTCGGTCGCGAGAATCTCATTTCATTCGAGTTTCTTTCATCAGAAAATAAAAAATAAATACATACCTACTTACATATATACCCATGTACACATAATAAAGACAACATATTTATGAACGAACGTTGAGCCGTTAGAAAGAAATGCGCATAAGTTAACTTCTATCTTATCTGTGCGCATGACAAGGATAGATAGATTCTGTTAGTGGGGTTTACAAATAATATTATTTTATTACATTCAAACTTTCGAAATGTATAACGATAAAGAACGATATAAAAATATGTAGTTATTTAATGCACACTACTTATATATATATATATATATTACATATGTACTTCATTAATTTCAAATCATTATTCAATCAATATCCCGATAGCAAAATAATATCTTTCTATTATATATTAAATCATTGTCCTTTCTGTTAAGACATCGCTAAATGCAAAAGTCCTTTAGGGACATAGTCTGATTGTCCTTAAATAAATCCCATGTTGCTTTTATTGGTAATTGAAATGGAAATAATTATAATATTAGATGGGTCGGTGGCAGAGCGGTTAGCGCGCTGGGTTAGTAATCCAGTGGTCGTGAGTTCGAATCCTGCCTCGACCGATTTCGTTCACCTATAGCACAAGCATTTATTTGCTTATTTTAGGGAACGTAGGAAGATGTATATGTACTTGTTTAACAAGGACATATTCATTTTTTTTATAAAAAAAAAAAAAAAAAAAAATATGCCAAAACACTCAGTGAAACACTTCACTATATAGACAATACGTCAAAATGTACTATCCATTGTGATGTGGTGGCATCATAAAGTGATCAACCAATGACAGACCGTTTATAATTTTGATTAAAAATTAAATTTTTATTCTTAAATTGTTTTACTGTAATATTTCACTGCTTTCGTTAGTATTTTCGTATTCTCCGTTTTTTTTAACTCTAAATCATTCAATTTTATTCATATCGGCCTTTATGGCTCAGTGGGTTGGGTATCTGACTCCTGAGCCAAAGGTCCCGGGTTCGGTTCCCAGTGGAGACTCAGTTTTTAAATTGTGTTTTCAGTCTGGATCTGTGAGATGATAAATATCGTAAGTCTCCAGAATGTAGCAACTTGTTATTGGGTGCATGTTAAATTAATTAATATTTGACATAGTACAGCTGTTAGTTGCCAGAGAAGCAATATTAAATAAATAAATAAATAAATATCCCTCACACATACATGTTCTCTATTGGGTTAAACTTCACCTACTGAATCGGCTCAAATATTTCATATATTATATCGTTTTCATTTTGGCGAATTTGATTCCGAATTTATTCGATTTCTGAATTGCTTTAATCCGATTCGTCTATATCAGAAACTGCATCTGCATTCACAAATTAATAATTTTATTGCATGTGCAGAAAAGTTGATTGGTAGATCTGCCCCAGTAAAATTAAAACCAAATGCTTGGTGGCACTCGGACCTCGATTCATTGAAATGCAGCGTAACGCGTGCACAACGAGCCTTGAAATTAGGACGCAATGGAAACTTTTTCTGATGACAGATTTTATTATTCTTAATTTTTACTTGATTTATCTGCTTATAGACATGCACATAATCTGTACAAAAATGAAATTTACTGTGCAAAAAGGGCAAGTTGGCCGCACATGGTTTCTGATGTTTCAACGTCAGATCCATGGGGTGCAGTGTATCTCATCATTTTATCTAAAAGAGAAAATGACATAACTATATCTTGCATTCTTGATGCAACCACAGGCGAGTTGACAACATCTCTCGATCGCCTTACTATTGTTAGATTCCCAGTAGGTTAATATTTTACAGGGATCTTGGTCATACCCCTGATGTTTCTTATTTAAAAAGACCTGAAGTCCACGAGTGCGAATCTTCCATTCACAATCCAAAATTGCTAATCTAGAGGAATCCATGAGCTACTTTTCGTGCTATGCATTTTTTCTTGTCAATCATTAAGCGTTCTGTGAAGGGGCCTTTAACAGTCCCCATTTGCAGAGCTGGTAGTGGTGGAAGTAGCAAAAAATACTTTGAAAGTAATCCCTCTAAGATACTCTTTTGGCTTTTCTCAGCTCTTTGTTAGGGCTGGTTAGGACCATCCTGTACGAGCCTCAGTTTCCCATAATACAAGCTGTCTTGAACTTCTTCCTAGCATTAAGTCAATAACCTCCTCTCTATTAGATATAATAAAAATGGGTTTACTACCTGTGTTAAGAATTCCCATGTTTGTGCATAATCCTTCTTCTTCAGAGATTCCGCAGAAGCCTGGTCCACTAGGATTATTAGCCTGCAAGTAGACTTTCTGAACATCAACAACCTTCCACAAGCTGGTGTTCAGACCATTTAGGCAACCAATTCTGAGAAGAAAGGTCTTGACGTTGTCAAAACGGTCATCCTAATGCTAACCCTTGACTCAGCTCTGTGTTGTTCAGGAACCTTTCTAGTCACTCTTTATAGGCACAGTCCAGGCAGTTGAATATTACCACTCCCCCCGGGAAGAAGCCACCATCAGGTGTCGCATCCACGACTCGATCTCATACTGTACCGGTGCGTGAGCATTAATAATAATCTAGTTAAAGAATTTTCCGGATATGCGAAAATGCGATTTTCTATGATCAACTGCAGTAAATCCTATAACCTTCACTCTTTTAGAGACAACAAAATCTGTTCTGAAAGTATGATCCTTCTCGTGACAGCTGTAAAAGATGGTACATTGCAGTCACACTTTTCAATTTTACTTTCTCCTATCCATCTTATCTCTCAAATTGCTACCAAGATTTCTGAATCGTTTTACTGTATGTGCAGAAAAGTCAATTGGTAAATTAAAAAAAAAGCAAAATTAAAACCAAACGCTTGATGGCACTCGGACCTCGATTCATTGAAAGTTCATCTAGAAGAATTCTCAGCGAGATATAGAGACAGTACGTTCCAAGTTACAAGTTTAAAAACATTAGCCTTTTTTGGTTTGCCGGTGCCTTTCCGAAGCTTATTACTGGTCCGAGGCTCTGTGTTCGATTTCGTAATATTGTTTCTTCTAAGGGGAGAGGTTATTGGCCTATTGCCCAACCCCCAATAAGGAGTATCAGGGTTTTTCTGTAGGGGATTTCCTTCTCTTAGCTGGGGGGATCCGGTTTCATGGCGCCGAAGGCTCCGCCGCTCATCCTCTCCTATCTGCTATGGCTGATGATATTGCCAGCGGCCAAATTGCCTCGGGCTCACAGGGCCTAAGAGGCCACACGTGGACGCTAAGAGTAGGATAAGACTATTAGTAGAGTTGCTGGTGAGATACAACTGCGGCGTTACACAGTATTTACGTATTTTCCAGCAAAATATGTATATACGTGGCCTTACCAAACTTGGAGATTAGATTATTATCAATTATTGTACTATAAAGACTTTGTGATATTTTCTATTGTAAAATGATAAAGCAATGACTGCTTATGATTTTAGATTCCGCAGTACATATAATATGTAAAATTATTAATACCATGAAAAGTTTGTTTGAAATATTTTAATTTTTAACTATGGATTTTAAATTTAAATTAATCATAAAGTAATTTTTGTATTGTATTATTATATACCTATCTATTTTTAAATTAAGTTATTGATGTATATATTTATAAACATACATAGATATAGATACATACATACATATGCATACTTACATAGATATAGATACATACATACATATGCATACATACATAGATACATACATTAGAGCTTATGACAATTTAATGAATGTATTTTAATATTTTTATTTCATATTGACAACACTCTCATTTTGATTTTTTTTATGTGCAAAAAAGTGTACAATGACAGAAGTGTACAATGACAGAAGTGTACAATGACAGAAGTGTACAATGACAGATTAAGAAACTCTTCGTGAAGCCTCTAGAAAATTAACAATAAATAATTTTTAGGTATTTAAAAACAAACAATTTAAAACATAAAACTATAAAAATATTTCATTATTGATTTTATTTTATTGACAAAAAAACGATTTATAATTTTTCTATTTTTTAGTAAGTAATTAATTTTTATTATTAATGATATTTTCAAATATTGAAAAAAAAGACAACATTCATATTTTTTAAATAGGTAATATATACCTATTAAATTTATATATTAAATTTATATAATATATTAAATTTAAATATTAAATAAATATATTAAATTTATATATTAAATTTCATATATTAAATTTCAAAAACAATACCTATTCATATATTTTTTTTAATTTTTATTATTATTATAGTTTACATTGAAAAATTACATTGTTATTTTTTTGTTATTCGTTTACATTTAAAAAAAATATTTTAATTTTTCTATTTTCTTTTTAGTTTTTTACTTACCATATAATATAATCTACTATGTTTAAAATTATTTTATACTATATGAAGTGTAAGTTAAGGCTAGTGTCCACATATGCGCAACATACTGATTAGAGACAGCGCATCAGACGGATTTTAGATTTCATACAAGTGCATCCATTGATTGATCGGGTAATCAGCCGGAGAAATAAATTCAATCGATACGGTGCGTCTTTGTGGACGTTAATCTTTTCTTTCTTCTGAGTGTAATAAATATTTTGAAAGTAATAAATATATAAATTAATTGTTATATTACCTCATCCTCTATATTCCGTCACTAACTTAGGTGTGTGTAGTGGAGGCCTATCTGATATTGACCAAAGTACCAAATAGTCACCATTGAGTGGTTTTCATATTTTTTTTTAATTATTCAAATTTTTAAATTACATTCAATACATGTGACATAAAAAAAACAGCTTATTAATGTTTCCTTTCCTAATTTAAGCTTGTGTTTAGGAAAGCAGCAGCTCTTTGCTTACATAATAAAAGTACTTACCTAAAATAAATAATTGATTAAGAATTACAAAAAAAAAAAAAAATTTACATTTCAATTGAATAAAAAAATAAAAACATCATCAAAACCATAACACATAAAAAATGAAAATAGGTAAACTACAAACTTAAGATGAATGTACCTAATATTAGAGAGAGTGTTTCAAATTGTTCTTAGTTTCTTTTGAAATTCTTCGTAATTCGTTTCTGTTCTGATATTCCTTGGTAGGTTATTAAATCATTTGATGATGGTCTGCTGTAATTGTTCGAAATAGAGGTGTTGTGAGTTATCCTATGATGTTATTTCTAGTACCTACTATTATTTGTAGGTATCTGTTTAAATATTGTTGCTGATATCCCTTTGTATTCTACTTATTCTTGTAGCTACGTAATTCTGCCGTTTAGTTTTCTTTTCCAAGTTTTATCTTATGACAAAGGTACACATACTCATTAATCATACTCGTTGATATTTATAATAATACAATGGTTTGCTGTGGTTACAATTTTTGTTTTCTGGATATTCATTTCTAGTTCTACTCTTTTAGATGCTTCATGTAGTTCTTAAACCATAGTTTCCAACTCATTTACATCTTTGCTTTGCTTCATTTACATAATTATCATCCGCAAAGAATAGCTCTGTATTGGCTACTTTTGATAAATTGACATGTTTTTGAAAACAAGAATGTCCCTCTATGTCTAAAAAAGAAAAAAATGTATGATTTATGTGTTTTGACTCATTTATGGATTGAGTTGCTGGATTAAAGTGGTAATGTCAAGTGTCTGGACACTTGGCCAGACAAGGGGATACTAGGTGGGCACAATAAGTTCTCTTTTCTATGGTGGGCACCCAAAATACTACAGTGGTGACCTTGGACAAATAATAGGTGTGTTGGAAAACACCCTAAAAGATGGTCTGACGACATTGTTCAAGCGGTCATGTGGTAAAACCTGGATGGTGAGGGGACAGAACAAAGACAAGTGGAAGTGTATGAAAGAGACCAACATACAGCAGTAGAGGAACGAAGGCTAGAGAAGAAGAAGAAGATATCCTCCCTTGAACAAGAAGGGGTAAACATGGGGTAAACAACACATTATAGGTTAGTTTTCCGTTGTAACAATTTTATAACGTAGTTGTTATTTCATAAGATTTTTTTCAATTATCTCTACATGCACATGTTCTTAATCAAACAATTGACATTTTTCAATAATTGTTATTTAAAAATTCTAAAAGAAATGCATATTAAAATATAAAAAAATATTTTAAGTATTATTTATTTATTTACTTCGTTGTACCAGTTGTTCATTTTTAGGGCTGGGTTGTTCTAATTGTATGCCAATACCTATACTAATTTGGCAAACCTATACATACATACATACATGTATGCATGCGTACATACATACAACATGCATGCACACATACACACATAGCCCCCAAGTCAAATTAAAAACGCTGTTCGTTTTCGCCAAGCGCTAATTTTTTTTGTATGGGATTTGACGTTTGTTGTTTGTTATTGTAGAAAAAAATTCTACAACAAACGTCAAATCCCATACAAAAAAAATTAGCGCTTGGCGAAAACGAACAGCGTTTTCAATTTGACTTGGGGGCATATAACTAAATAAATAGTATATACAACTAGTCTGTATATACTATTTAATTTAATTTTTCAATAAATCCATTATTTGATATTAATTGTATGCATATGGTGTATTAATAAATAAATAAAATAACATAATTGAATAAATGTATTTTATTATAAAACATATAAATAAATATATAAATATTTAAAGGAATGTTTTCACATCATAATATATTTAATCCTACATAATTCATAATCAGATAAACTATTATCATAAATATAACTTTGAATATTCAAATTACAGATGTAAAATACGAAGTAATTGTCGATATTCTAATTTTAGATAAAAATTCTGATACATCTTTCCAGCGCCAGAGCTCAAACGATACTAATTACTAATGATGTACTAATGTCAGGGCCAACGTGTAAATGACTCACAAACGTCTGCCGCAAATCCCCTTTGACTCTTGCCAAAATACCGACATTCGATCGGATCGGGCGCGAGCCCGGGCGAGACCACGCGAGCCTATCCAAACACCCTATTTACACGTTGGAGCTCGGGATGTCTCGCCGAGCCAATGCGAGCGTGGAAGCGACCTATATAAAATAACTACGGTGCTACTATTTTTTCGACTGGAATTGGCGGGAAAAGCGTTTTCCCGCCAAAAAGTGTCTATTTACACGACAAATTTTCTGACGTCGTCTATGTTTTTAGGTCATTTATAACCATAGAAAGCGCAGATAAATCAAAATACAAAAATATTTACCTTTGTCATTTTTTCAATGACCATAAAAATGCATCATAGAAACCAACTTGAAGGAAAAATAAATAATATTGACATCTTATTACTTTTACTTAATTTTATAAATCATTTTTTCATCGAGATCAACAATTATAACAAAGTATAAACAAAGGTAAATATTTTTATAACTTGATTTATCTGCGCTTTCTATGGGTATGGAAAGAATGATAAGAATTTATCTATGGTTTAAAATTGCCAGGTAAAAAAACAGCAACGTTATAAATATTATGAATATTTCTTCGATTATAGCGATAAAATCATTAATATAACTTTTAATCGTTATGTTTGTTATGCCCGAAAAAAATAATGCCGAAAAACAATCATTTTTATTTTGTTCCACGGCAACATTTCGGAAAACAGCTAGCGCTCGTTGCGGGCGAGAAACGGAACTTGCAGCTAGCAGCTAGCACGCGCTATGGCACGCGCTCTCTTGACAACCAACGCTCGCAGTGTGAACATCGCTCTTGGCATTCGACGCTGGTGAAGGACGGACGGTTTGGTGTGACGCCGTCATCGGTCGACACGTGCTCCCGATGGCGGCCATATTTTCTACGGCGCAGGAGGTCTACTTGACAGGACCCGTCACGCGCATAGACGCTGATGGTGCCCCAGAACCAAGATGAGGGCATCAACAGGACAGGAGGTTGGAGGCAGAGCGCAGAGTGGGGCCACCGCGTAGGGAACGCGGCGGCTTGCAGATTGGACCACGAGGGGCAATCCGTGTCGTCTGGGGCGTCGGTTCGCCTCCGGTGAGGCCCCAGCTGGTATGCCACATCTGTCGAGATGCGCCTTCATAGCGTGCCGTGGGGCACAGAGCCAGCCATGGGTGACGGTCTGGAGGAGGAGATCTGGAGGAGAAGAAGAAACCACGCTGGACACGAGGAAGACCTGCTAGCCTGACGCAGAGGCTGGGCCCCACCGAACTACAGTCACCACGTGGAAGACAGTGACATGCCTGGAGGAAGGATGTCGCTGTACCCTGGGGTGGTATATTCTGGTCGGCGTCTTTTCGTGTGTTCGCGTGTGTTTGACAGTTCGTTTCGGTAGATGCCACGTGTTTTTGTTTTGTTATTTGTTGTCTGTTGTTTTTAGTTAATTATTTTATTTGCCATGGACCATTTGTGAATATTATAAATAAAAAAACGCCGTACTAAAACAATTTTTAAGTGTCGCCATCATTTGTCTCTCCTTTTCTTCCCCACACCTTGGCTTGATGTTTCCTAGTTAGTGTGTTCTATGATGTTTCCTCGTGGTAGACGAGAGGTCTCATCATGTTAAATAAGTACCTATTAAACTAAAATATTTTTTTGTTGTTGCCAAATCGTAATCAAATGTGAAAACAAAAATTATTTATATTTCCTTCTTCTTTTAGCTCTGTACACACAGAGGTTAACGGGTAAACTTAAAGTGGAAAGAGAGGCGATATATATTTCTGACTCTGAACAAAATGTGCCAAAACCGTGTTGGCAAGTACAATAAAGTCGAAAGAGAGCGCGTGCTAGCTGCAAGCAATGAGTATCCGTAAGGTTATATTCATAGAACACACTAACTAAAGAACACAAGCCACCATACATACTTTGTACGCCAATACACATTACTGTCATCTATACTTGCGGTGTAAAAGTTTTGGGAAGGTTGGACCACCCAGGCGGAATATTTTATTTATTTATTTGTTGTATTACATTACTCCTTTGCATATTCATCCTCCATAATGCTTGAATAACATATTTTTTTCAAGTTATTCAAGCATTATGAAGAACAATACACAAAGGAGCAATGAATAATTAAATTAGGTAAAATTATTTAAGTAAAAAAAACATTATTTTTATTTTTTATTAGTAATAAAAACAATATACATATGACGAAATACACAAATATATTAATACAATAATAACTTGTATAGTGAAAATAGAAAATATAATTAATTAGCTCAATTTAAAACACTTTCACTGTTGTTATTAAATAAAAATCCATCCATCGTAACAATGTTTCTATGTCAAATCCTTTGAGTTACACGAACCGACACTACAATAGCAATGGGATTCTTTCTTCAAATTTTACATTGTCTTTTTTACACAACAAATAACACACTTATTTTATTTACTTCAGCGTGACGCAGTTCTTCATTTCAACATAAAATGATCCATCCATCGTAAGAATGTGCTTCGATCGCGAATGGACGAAAAACGGAATTGTTTGTGTCAAATCCTTTGAGTTACACGAACCGACACTTTATTAGCAATGGGATTGGGATTTTTTCTTCACGTTTTCCATTTTTTAACACAATTCGATAAAATTTAACGACAGCAGCAATGACAACAAAGGTCAAACAAAAATGGCGATTCATTTCCAACTGTTTTCAACGCGTTGAAAATATTGCCATATTATGAAATCTGTTCCCATAGTGCATTAGTAAAATTGTAATATAACATAATGATTTGATGCTTTTTAATATTCATAAAACATAGAAGTATTCATTTTTTTTATTTAAAAACTATTTCGAAAGTAAAAAATATGTTTTTTTAATACCGAACTATAACAAATAATAATAACATAAATAACATGGGTAAATTTTTAATTTTTTTTTACTAATGGTATCAACGATGAGTGCCGCCGGTGGCGCCGTCTGAGAAGTGCGGTCCTCACTAAAAAGTGGAAAAAAAGACAGACAGATATATGTCTATCTCAGTCTATCTGGCGTAAATTATTTGTTCTAGGCTTGCGGGCCCTGCAGGCTAAGTCAGTAAAAAAGTCGAGATCCGACAACGTATCGCCGCTCTTCTCGTCATGTTTACGCCAGTGACGACAATTCGTAGTCACTAAGCGCTGTCGAGTTCGTAAATGCACTTATGAGTATTTGTCGCCGTTAGGCTGGCTTGCGGTACATTTTTGAATTATCATTTATGGCAATACACAATATTTTCCCCATGATTTGAATAAATGTCAAATTTGTTTACATAAATTTGTTAAATAAATATAATATGGTCATATTTTTAAGCATGAAAGCAAGTTATAATACGATTAAATTAACTTCTTTTGTGTTTATTGAATGTTTTGAGTGTAATTTTAAAAATTATTTTTAATTATATTTCGATCAATTTATCAAGTCGATGACAGCAGCGTGTTATTTTTTTACTAAAAACTACGCCGAATTTTCTTTTGTTAAGTGTTAAAATACATATGTGATAAAATAGCTTACAAGAATACTTTCTCAAAATCAAAAATTATTTCAAATCTATACCTACGGAAAACATTTACGGACGCATAGAATCATCATAGAATTATAATGTTATAATCTAAGTACGGACGCATATTTCCATTAAATATATAACCATATAAAACTTTTGTTATGCGGTAATTAGCAATAAATGAATTACGCGGAATATTTAAAGGGTTTGAAGAATCTCTTAAACGGCGTCGTGTAACCCGTTTATTATTATTCTCAAAATAAATATGAAATTCGGCATTGTTCGCGTAAAAAATGACATTTAATTCAACATGGCGGCGTTAGATCTTGTCTCTCGACTCGATGTCGACCCAATCTCGCCGTCAAATAAGTGGGCGAGAACGATTCCACGCATTATCTGCTTAGTGACTACCAAAACTGTCAAAATATCGATTAGTCGATATTTTGACAGTTAATCTCGACATTTATCGGTCGAGATCTACTTACAGACTTAGCCTGCTGGTTATATTCTCTTTGGCAATGAGCTGAACCACTGCCACCACTGCCTTCTACAAATAGCAAGGCAGTGGCTGAACCAGCGTTGCCAATTTGTGGGGAATTCCCCAAATTGCGGGGAATCTCAACTCGATCGGGGATTTTGTGGGGATTGGCTTTTTGTGGGGAAAATGTGGGGAATCTAGCATTATGCCATATATCGATTGCTGATATATCGAAAGTTTGATAGTTAGTGACTAAAACGTCTATTTATTTGAAAAAAGATGAAAATGTACACTGTTCAGCTATTACAGATTTCTTTAAAAAGTGCCAAGATTTTTATAATGAATTAACATCGGACATTGCTAAGAGATTTGATTTTATAAATCCTTATTATTTTTATTATATCTTTTTTTAATCCTTCAAAAGGTCAAAAAATCTAAGTTAAATCATTGATGCCTGTGCTGAAAGGATTTTCAGTGCTTGAAAACTCTGTGCAAATACAAAAATTAATAACGAATGGCGAGTTTACGCTATTCTGGATTTAAATCTACATGGCCTTGATGGATATAGTGATGCGGAGAGTAACTTGGGTAAAGTGTTAAGTGTTTAAAGTGTAAATATTATTGTTTTTTTATGAAACCTAGTATTTTTCTTGAGATTATAATTATGTGGGGAATTTGTGGGGAATCGGGACTTTGATCTTCCCCAATTCGGGGAATTTGAACTAGATTTTTGGGGAATTAAGTAAATTGACATTGGCAACGCTGGGCTGAACCCAATGTCATGCTCATTCGCTCATTGGCTGCAAGTCTCGTTGCTCGCCCGCAAACAGCCAGCGCTAGTATCTTTCCAGGAATGTTGCCGTGGAAAAAAAATTAAAAATATTGTTTTTCGCTTAGATTATATATGATACAGATATGAATGTATGCCAACTAAAACTACGAGGAAACAGAAGATTTTCTAGTATACGTACACCTACCGACACGCACACCTACATAAAACGCAGACCAACCGATCTACCGCCTCACACACACATGTAAAAAAAAACTTGGCATACATTTGAATTCGAAATTTGTCCTAGACGCGGCTTCTGTACATTATAATTCTATGGTTTTTCGGCAAAATTTACTCTCGGGCACAACAGGTTAAATGTGTAAATATTTTTGTTTTTTTTTTTTATATAAAACCTTGTATTTTTCCTGAAATTATAATTATCTGGGGGAATTGAGACTTTGTACTTCCCCAATGTGGGGATTTTGATCTAGATTTTTTGGGGAAATTGGAAATTTGGCATTGGCAACGCTGGTCGTACTGCTGTCCTGCTGTGGGTGTAATATATACGTGATGTTATTTAGCGCATTTGCGCTTGTTTTTTATTATGGATTAATTCCAATAATTTTGTAAATAAATTATAATCATAACTACATTTACCGTGCTCACCTTCATTTTGGAAACATTTTCGTAAGTGTATTTTTATTGTTTGCTTGTAAATCACACACTTTTATAAGCAGCTGATGACGTTTTGCGATTTTTGTAATGGCGGACTTGTTTTAATTAATTATTTATATTTATCAATTTTGATCATCAACTTAAGAGTTTTCAACATTTTGAAGGTAACATTTTGTGGCGTAATTTGTCTTTTTCAAAAATATTTTTGTGATAATTTCGTTACAAATGTAAAATTGTGATGAATAAATATCTAGTGATCGACAATAAATATGGAATGATGAATAATGACAGTGCATAATAGTAATATACATACATACGATCACGCCATGTCCCTTACGGGGTAGGCAGAGAGAACCGAACGCCACTTACTTCTATCTTGACATACATTCATCGTCTCGACAACATTCATACATCATCTTATACATGTTCGTCTGTTGTTCACGCTTCTAACATTTCCGTCTTTCAAAATACCGTTCACATGGACATGCCATCCCTTCCTTGGGCGGCTCCGACCTCTCATTTCATTTCTGTCCGCAATGTATATTTTCTTCGTCAGGCGTTCCTCATTCATTCTCCCCATGTGGCCAAACTATCTCAATGTGTTCACTTTCATTCTATTAATAACATCTGTCTGTATCCTACATTCTTTCCTTATGTCCTCATTTCTGACCCTGTCATACATCGTTCTATTACAGATTCTTCTTAGCAATCTCATTTCAACTGCATTTATTCTACTTTCGTGAGACTTCTGCCATGTCCAGGTTTGACTTGCATACGTCAAGGTTGGCACTAATATAGCGATATGAATGGCAACTTTAGCATCCTTAGATATGTTGCGGTCGTTCAAAACTGGTTTCAGTGCTCCATTCACTCTGTTTCCTGCCATAACTCTTCTTTCGATCTCCTTATCAATCCGTCCATTCCGTTGAAACATGCTTCCCAGTTAGACATATTCGTTGACTTGCTCGAGCCATTCGTTCTCTACTGTTATTTGGCACACTGTTCTGCTTTCACTCTTCTCAAACACCATAACCTTTGATTTGCTGGCATTCATCCTCAGTCCGTTCTCTATGCATCCTTCATATACCATACTTACAAGATACTGTAGATTTGCCTATATAGATTTTCGTAAACCATATAAAGATGTATGAAATGGAAAATATTGAAAGAGATAACGTAAATAACATGAAAATAAATGCCCTAAGGTGGTTTGGCCACATGAAAGAATGAGTGATAACCGTATGGCAAAAAAAGTATATAAGGCTGATAAAAGAGGAATGAAATGAATAGGTTGCCAAGGAAAATTTGGCACGATCACATAAATTTAATTTTGAAAGATGGAGACGTTAGAAGTAAAAATAACAGAAGAGCGTGTATGAGACGATGTATGGATGTGAACGAAGCGAGAAATGTATGTCAAGATAGAGGAGTCTGACGTTGGGTTCTCTCTGCCTATCCCAAATAGGGAAAGGGCGTGATGGTATAAAGATGTGACATGGATCTAGATTATAAACAATTACTCTAATTACAATTCTTTTACCAAAAAGCTTAGTGTTTGCTATGACAGAAAATGCTCATGTAAATTTCAAACAAGAAGATTTTTCCCAAAGTGACAATAGTAATGTATAAAATAGAAAGGAAATGAAAAGCTGATTCTTGCAGAAGATCTGAATGGAAGTGGTTGTGAAGGACTTGTATGAAATAGACTAATAATAATAATTAAAGTTTATAAAGCGCCGTTTAGTGATACAAGATTACTCCAAGGGTGCTGTAGTTAGATTAGATTATTGTTTGTTATCCACAGAAAAAGAGTTTGAAAGTTTTCTTGTCAAATTACAATCTGCCGATTGTACTACACTAGCTCTCTTAACTACAACCATCTTAAGTTATAACTCTTAATTGACACTCCTCCATCCTCTCTCTCCTTCCACACACAACCTCTATCTCCTTATATAATATAATTTGGATGATTAATATAGCGCCGTTTTTGTGAATATCAAGAGTAAGATGTAACATAATGACTCTGGTATGATTTGTGAAAACGATGTGTTTTGAGATATTTTCTTTGTTGTTGTGATTTTACATTTAATAATGTTACCTTTTGTATTTGTTTCAAATTGAATGTACCTCCAACTACACACTGGCATCACATTGCTATGGTTGGTTGGAAGAAATTCTTGTTGTGGCAATAAACCTGCCAATGTACACATTATTGTACAATAATTCTGGAAATTCATCCACCCACATATGTATTGTATTATTATATATGATATGGTTTTCTATAGATATGGTGGTACAGCTATTGTGTATTGTTTGTTTGTCTCGTTTATATGTTGATACAGATTTAATTATTTATACTATAATGTACTTATGGTTGTTAGCATCAATTCATGAAACTTTGTATGTAAAGGAAACTCTATAGAAACGTACACCCTACTATACTTTTATATTTATTCAATATCTCACAAAGGAATTTATTGAAAATGATTAACACATGAATACGAACATAAGACATTTAACTATTTCCCTGAAAGAAGGGAATTATAATTAGCAATTTACCATAACTTGAAGATTTATTATTTTTAATTATACACAAGCAATACAACATTTTGTTTTATAAGTACGTAGATACTTAATATTTGATGTTTTCCTTCTGTTAATATGTTTGGCCAGATCTGGTAGAAGAAAATTATTCATTTGGAATATTTTTAAACTGCCCATTTGTTCAAGAGAATTAAACATATCGACATGGTTCGAAGCCAAGATTCGCGAGATTGTGTTTAGCCAGGTCTACATTTTTTATGTTTTTTTTTTTTTTCAAATTTGAAGTCAAAAAACACCAACTTAGTAACTTTGCAGCATATATGTTATATATATATATATATATGTAGGTATATATATATATATATATATATATATATATATATATATATATATATATATATATATATATATATATATATATATATATATATATATATATATATATATATATATATATATATATATATATATATATATATATATATATATATATATACAACATATATGTGGAGAATTCTAAGTAGAACATTTTAGTGTCTGTCTGATTACGTATATATGCCCTCCCCAATACCATCATCAATATTTGAATTTTTATTTTATATTTCCATTTGATAAATACAATATCTACATAGATTTTCCAACTTCGTCTCTATTGAGATGTTAAAAATTTGTCAAAAAAATATTTTTATGTTTTATAAAGAGTATTATTATAAAATTTCTTAGTGTTGCGGCTAGGGTCGAACATTCTGTTTCGGTCGGACATTCTTTTAGTTATAATATACTTACAACCAGTGGCGTGTTTTTTTTATTAGTTATGGCTGGCATGCCTAATAAAAAAAAAAACTTTTTTGAAAACCCTGTACAATTTTATTAATATATCAACAATTTGTAGAACGTATACGAATCATTACCTAAATAGTTATTATTTTTTCTAGCGCAAATACTAACGGAGATATGAATTACCTAAAATTTGAAAAACGTCCTTTATAGGCTCAATTTGCCTGTAATATTATTTTCGTCTGTTTGCAACACTAACTTTAAAACGTTTGCGGCATTGCTTCCAGGGAAGAAACTCACACAATCTTTAATAACAGAAGCTAAAATGTAATAACACCTCTATCGTTCACTATTTCTTTCGCTACAAACTGTGATTCTCTTTTTACTTCTGTCGTTAATATACATAGTAGGTAGTATGCCCGATACATTTGAGTATACCAGAGTATACAATATAGGTACATGACTAAAGGAACAAATTTTGTTTGTGTATGTTAGTGTATCTGTGTATTTTTGAAGGTAACATTTATGCCTGCCATAATATGAAGCTTCTTAAACAGTTTGTACCTATGTGTGGGTGCAAGAATATTCTGATTTCTGATGGTTTGATTTTGCTTCAACATGGTACATATTTACAAAAATGACCGTTAGATTATGTTACTAATATATTGAATTGTTTTAATTAGAATAATAACGAATATTTCGTTTAACTTCGGAAATAAAAAGGACAGTGATAAGTATTGTACTTATATTGTATTTAATTAAATTTCATAACTTATTAAAAATATTAGTTTTTTGCATTTGATATTTATGTAAATATTATGAGCCGCGTAATTCAAAACAGTTTAAAAATTCAATCTCGTTGTAAAAAAAGCAAGTAAAGAAAAGATTTTAATATAACGTTTTGTGTAATTTGTAAAAAAAAACTATATAATGGTTTGAATAATTTGTGAGGTATTCATAAATATTATTCAAATATAAGTAAAAGAATCTTTGCGTAATATATCGATTAATATATCACGACATAATATGAATAAATAATGGATGAAAACAAGTGATGTTCGTTATTATGCAATTTGGATTATTTGCTCTTACCTTCACGAAATAAGTGTTAATGGTACTATGGCCCGAGATATCAGTTGGCCCTTAAATCGTTGGATTTAGTAATCCAAGTTAAAAGTTTAGGGAAGATTAAATTTCATTCGCGTATTTCAGTGCAAAATGAAACGTCAGTTACGTAATCTTCAACTATAGATATATTTTACGTTTTCTATGGTTATTGTCTATAACGCATCTGTCAAATTCAAGTCAAATTGTAATAACCTTAAATGATACGTGACGCGAAGCTGTGACTAAATATTATTTTATTGTTATAACAACACATCATTTTATTTGTTTCATTACACAGCATGTTACTTTTTCAATTTTTTATACAGATAGATGTTTTTTACTCCTCACTAACACAAGGTGATATAGTGGGGAGTTATGATTTCGCAATTTTTAAGGGTATTTTTTTTTTTGCAGATTATCAACTAGTATCATGCTGAGATTGTATTCTGAAAGTTTCATCACAATGTATCTGTGTGTGTGTGCTATGTGCTATGTACGGCGTGTTCATTTTTCTTTATCGATTATAGACTAAAGTACTCATTCGATTCTATTCAAATTTTGCAAATATGTATATCTAATACTCGATTAGATCCCATTAGATTTTGAACGATATATGAATAGTGCTTCTCAATTTTTTTAACTGTCAAATATTTCAAAGTGACCCCAAGCTCAGGAAACTTAAAATTTGAAATTTTTATTTTCAAATAGGTAAAGAGGCTCATTACTTTCATAAAATGGCATTAAAGAAATATCAACTTTTCATAATAAAATATTTAAATAAAAAAATAATTAAACAAACTCATTTCATAAAATTGCTGAAAATTTTCCATAGAAAATTTGAATACGGAACAACTTTGACTATATACTGACTGAAGGTAATATATTAACATATTAACATTATTATTGTGAAATTTGCTTTGTTTATGTTAAAGTAGGTATTATCTAATTTTATTAAGTATTATTCATAGAATTATATGGTAGGTATTATTACATTATTTTCCATATCTTATATGAATATTAGGAAAATCTTTATTTTATCAGTTTTCAGAAACCGGACGATATGAGAGTTAATTTTCTAGGAATATACTAGTTACAAATAAATATTTTGTGTTTTTTTTACATATACACCATCATGCCTTGTTCTTATTGAAGTAGGCAGAGAGAACCGAGCGATATACTTTTCTCGCTTCTCTTAATCCAAACATTGTCTCATGCACACTCTTCTACTATTTACATTTCAGATATTTACATCTTTCACAATCCCATTCATGTGATTTTAATAAGTCTTTTTTGATCAACCTCTATCTCTTGTTCCATATATTTTAGTTATGTATAATTTTTTGTCAACTGTTCTTCATCCATTCTTTCTATGTGGCCGAACCACTTAAGGACATATATTATATTTTTATCTTGCATGTGGCGTCCTTTTCCAACTAACATTCTTTTCTTGTGCTTACTTAATTTATTCGATCATACATCGTCTTATTACACATTCGTCTGAAAGACCTCATTTCCATGCATGCATTCTGTTATCTTCAGATTTCACTTGCATACATCAGGGTTGGGATTGTGATCACATTGTGTATAGCTAACTTTGCTTCCCTAGATATTATGGGATGGGATCACATATACCGTTTACTTGATTCTTAATTGTAACTACTTTCAAATACTTTTTCCACTTTTCTATTAGGTACGCTGAAATAAGCCGCTGATTTACAAATATTCATCCACTTGTTCTAATCAGTCATTATCTACTTTAATCTTGCATGATGTTTTATTTCATTTTCATTAACATTTTGAAGGAAATCTGGCACCCCTTTTGTTTAATGTCAACATTTTCAAAATGACCTTGAACTCCAGAAACTTAAAATTTTATATTTTTGATTTTGAATAACACAAAAAGGACATAATTTACATTGAAGGATTCTCAGTGTTACATAGAAATTGTTATAATTGTAAAAATAACAAAATATTTTCATCAAAATTTGATTTTGAAACAACTTCCATAGACTTAATATTGATATTTGAAATCATTATTGTGTTCAAATGATTCCCGATGGGTAAAATATTTCAAACAACTATATTTTTTCAGACCAACCATCCCATGACATGTATTTTCATCTTGAATATGAAAGGCCCTTTTTCAACTTGTATTTCACCAAGTACCTATGCATTGAATAGTTTTATTTAGACTGTTTGGTTCTTGGTATTAAAATTTAATGAAATGTCGCACAGTATTATATAGTTAATGCGACACTAAAGAGATTTATTTAATGGCTACTTTTCTAGACTGCTAATGTGAAGTATTTGTTACTCACATTCACAGATCTATGCTGTAGGTTCAGGGCTTATGGGATGAATTTTTTTATGTTTTTTATTACAATTTAGTCTGTATATAATAGATTGTTTTTAGCAATTTTAATCATACATTTGTAAAATATTAATAGCATACTTATGTATATTTTACTCATTACTCATTAGCAAAAAGAAGTAACTCGAAGTCATAACTGTAGTGGACGGTTGCTCTTCTTCTCCCCATTCCATTAATGCGGGAGTCCCTCAAGGGTCCATTCTATCTCCAACCCTATTCCTCCTACATATCAATGACTTGCTCTTACGCGCCCCCATCCACTGTTACGCTGATGACAGCACAGTCCATGACAATTTCTCTTTTGACAAACCTCCTAAACAGAGTGAAATATCAGAAGCCCGGAAAGACCTTCATCAAAAAATAAATAGCTACCTCCACTCAATCAATACCTGGGGTGAAAGTAATCTTGTTTCATTTAACGTCTCAAAAACCCAAGCCTGTCTAATTTCTGCGAAGAGAAACCCCAATGAATTGCAAGTGTCTTTCAACGGAAGCACCCTACCTAACAGCAGCTCTATCGACCTGCTTGGAGTATCTATAACGAACCAATTACACTACAAGGGCTCCATCGAAGCTAAGGTGAAACTCGCCTCCAAAAAATTGAGCGTACTATATAGAGCGCGCAGATATTTTACTAAGACCCAGATCTGTATACTCTACAAAGCGCAAATACGCCCAATTATTGAATATGGCAGTCACCTCTGGAGTGGCGCCCCCCAATACCTACTGAATACCCTCGACGCTGTCCAAAGGCGTGCTATACGTCTGATTGATGATCCATCACTGACTGATGGATTGCAATCACTAGAACACAGACGCAGAGTCGGTATTTTAAGTTTATTCTATAGATACTACCACGGGAATTGCTCAGAAGAACTTGCATCTTTGGTCCCTCCTCCACCCACTCGCAACAGAGTCACTCGCTTCACTCAATCGCAGCATCCATTCACAGTGGACCTTCAACATATACGAACAAGTCGCTTCTCGAACTCCTTTATTAACTCAGCAGCCCGACTGTGGAACGATCTTCCGAATTCTGTGTTTCCATCTTCGTACAACCCGGGTCTTTTTAAAATCCGAATTAATAAACTCTTTTCTAGATTGCAAACCCCTCCCAACGCTACGTAGTGCGCTTCTTCGGAAGAGTAAAATGGACCCAAATCCTAATAGCTGGCGTCCCCTACGTAGACATGTTAAAAAAAAAAAAAAAAAAACTTCTGTCACGCCATAATTACATAACAATATGGAAAGAAACTGTTTTTCAGTACTGCTCCTGACTCTTAATGATAAAATAGAAAACTTTAAACGCGCGCAGGAATACTCGTTTTGTGACACTGAAGATGATTCTTCAGCGGTGACACCTTGCTGCTTTATCTTCTGGCATTCACTCTTATGTGGCCGGCAAACCCAAACATAAAATAATTTATTTAATTAGTTTAAATCATGAAGGTATGATAGGAAGGAATAATAAATCATTTTGTGATAAAAGTACTTTTATTCTCAATATTATTTTTATGATATCTAATAACTTCATATAAGAGACTTTAAAGAAATTTAGATTAAAAACCAACTTTATATTAAGGTAAATATAAATTTTAAATATTAAGTTGGTTGTTATAAAAATGGATTCACTAATGCAAAACTCACTATGCCCTAGTAACAATGTCGGATCTGCAAAAATGTAATTTTACAGAAGAACACAATGAAGAAAAAAATATGTGTCTTTCATATTACTTAATACCTTCATGGTCTTTTCCTTATAAAAATATGTTTTTATAATAAATTTTCTGAAATTTTGCACATGTTGCATCCTAATTGTTATTGTTGAAATGGCATTTAAGAATTTTATGAATACTCAGTTTTCAGATAATGTACATCCGCCGTTGTTCATTGGACTTTCATCAAACTGCAATGTCGAATGTCGATCTGAAACTTTGCCATTGACATTCCATGTTGAAAAAAAGATTCTGCTACTTACAGCATTTTGAAATATTATTCTTCCAAAAAACAGTCGGATATTAAATATTCAATCAAAGGTTCGAATAACATTTTTTTTAAAAAGAATAAATATATCCTTGTAGTAACAAGTACATATACATCCTCATGCATTCCCTAAATTAAGCATAAATGCTTGTGTTATAGGTGAACGAAATCGGTCGTGGCAGGATTCGAACTCGCAACCATTGGATTACTAACCCAGCGCGCTAACCGCTCTGCCACCACCCATCTAAATAATATCTAGTAGGTAATCAACTACTTTATATTGAACTAGCGACCACTTGACTGGATAACTAAACCAGCGCGCTAACCGTTCTGCCACCACCCATCTAAATAATATCTAGTAGGTAATCAACTACTTTATATTGAACTAGCGACCACTTGACTGGATTACTAAACCAGCGCGCTAACCGTTCTGCCACCACCCATCTAAATAATATCTAGTAGGTAATCAACTACTTTATATTGAACTAGCGACCACTTGACTGGATTACTAACCCAGCGCGCTAACCGCTCTGCCACCACCCATCTAAATAATATCTAGTAGGTAATCAACTACTTTATATTGAACTAGCGACCACTTGACTGGATTACTAAACCAGCGCGCTAACCGTTCTGCCACCACCCATCTAAATAATATCTAGTAGGTAATCAACTACTTTATATTGAACTAGCGACCACTTGACTGGATTACTAACCCAGCGCGCTAACCGCTCTGCCACCACCCATCTAAATAATATCTAGTAGGTAATCAACTACTTTATATTGAACTAGCGACCACTTGACTGGATTACTAAACCAGCGCTCTAACCGCTCTGCCACCACCCATCTCAAAGAACAGTGTGTTTACTTACATCTTTATTTTATTGTGTGAGTTTTTTAAATTTTAATTTCGTCCCTTCTATGGCAAACTAGCGAATCTGTAAAAAATAAATTTTACAGGAGAGCAAAAGTAAACTTTGACACTCTATGTAAAATACATTTTACTACGCAGTTAACTTTTTTTCTAAGCTTAATGGAAGATGTTACATATTCAATACTTTGCCAGAGTATAGCTATTGTGAAAACGATTAAAATTACACCAAAAACGCATTTTCTTTTATTGTAAATAACTAAAAGTACAAGGCCTAGATAAGTAGATTTTAACTACCACAATCGCCTCATGTCAGTTCTGTCAATACCCGGACAAAACTTCGGAACATATCCTGTGGGATTGTTGCCACCCAATGGTGTCCTCTTATAGATCGGAGCTCCTCGTTGCTGTCCTTTGTCTCTTCAAAGTCCAATTGGTCATGCAGATTTTGTGATCTCAAAGAACAATTTTAAAGCCTTCAAGAAGTTCTGTCATAGTTATGGCTAGAGGGATCCATGACCTACTTTTCGTGCTATGCATTTTTTTGTCGCTCATTTAGCATTCTGTAATGGGGTCGTTTACAGTCCCCATATGCAGAGTGGGTGGTGGTGGAAGTAGAGAACTACCACAGTCAGCATTGCTTTTGGGAAAGTTGATTCATTATATTAAAGCAACTCGCTCACGCGAGTCACTATTATCATTAAACACTAAACCTAACTGAATTATAATACGGGATGTAATAAAATACGACAACGAAATATTAGTATGATGTGTATGTAAACCTCCATTCCCGTTATTTTTTTGTTAGATTTAGTAAGTCTTTAACGATATAAATTGAATGGAAATTGGTTGCAGGAATAATTTTATAAACACCTTTGCCATTTGAGGTTAGGAAAAAGATTGGGTACTATTTTTTTTTTTTTTTAAAAATGAGTATGTCCTTGTTAAACAAGTACATATACATCTTCCTACGTTCCCTAAAATAAGCAAATAAATGCTTGTGCTATAGGTGAACGAAATCGGTCGAGGCAGGATTCGAACTCGCAACCACTGGATTACTAACCCAGCGCGCTAACCGCTCTGCCATCGACCCATCTATTTATTCGCATTTGATCACATTTTTCAAGTAAATTAGTTTTCTCAACATATTATTTAAGTACTTGATACTTATTATTAATATTTGTGTCGAAAATTTTCACGTTTAATGTCAACTTTGACAGCTCTTCCGACATTGATAAAATCATAAAACATAGAAAAGAGAACTTATTCATAAAATGAGCGTTTTCTAAAGCCGGATCATATGTTCATATGTTGGTCATTGGTCATAGAAAAGTGAATTTACATATTATGTTGGTATAGGCGCGGCGAACGTTTCGGCGAGCGTGTAAACGGCTTAAAAGTCAACAGTTCGGATACTATAATTTATATGCTCGCGAGCCCGTCAATATGCTTTGAAGCGGCAAACATGACGGACGTTGAGGTTATGTCGGCCATAACGTTTGGCCTTATGTATTTTTATTATAATATAGGATTTTTTCAATTATCTCTACATGTACATGTTATTAATCAAATAATTGACATTTTTCAATGATTATTATTTAACATATCTATAAGAATTACATATCAAAATATAAAAAAAATATTTTAATCATCAATTATCTTAATCTATTAGTTTCTAGTTTAAATTAATTTATACCTTATTTATTTACTTCGTTGTACCAGTTGTTCATTTTTAGGGCTGGGTTATTCTAATTGTATGCCTATACCTATACTAATTTGACAAACCTATATATACATACATACATGCATGCGTACATACATACATGCATGCATGCGTACATACATACATGCATGCATGCATACATACATACATAGGTGCATGCATACATTCATACATACACACATATAACTAAGTAAAATAGTATATACAACCAGTATGTATGTACTTACTATTTTATTTAATTTTTCCATAAATGTTTAAATTTGATATTAATTTTATGCATATGGTATATTAATAAATAAATAAAATAACATTTTTAAATAAATGTATTTTATTATAAAACATATAAATAAATATACAAATATTTAAAGGACTGTTTTCAAATCTTAATATATTTAATCCTAAACAATTCATAATCAGATAAACTATAATCTAAAGTAATAAAGCAATCAATATGTTAGTGTGTGTGTGTGTGTGTGTGTGTGTGTGTCTCACGCCTTTTGAAAAACCAAGAGCATCTAAAAATCTAATTTATGTGCGAACATGTACCAGTATACCTGATGCAGTGTCACGCTAAAAATAATGCGATTAAAATGCTGAATTTTAAAGATATTTCAATAATTATTTTTTTCATACAAAATTTTCCAAGTCATATCTGTCAAAAAAGTGTACATTTTGCACGCAAATATCTGTTAGTTTAAAAGTTAGAAGTACGTATTTACACGAAAAAAATATATTTTCAAGCATGTATAACTTAGCTTTTAAGTGAAAAACATGGTGAATATTTTGTCTAATCATAATGTTTAACTTATTTTTAAAGTAAGCGTTTTGTACAAATGTACATATAACCCCGCCATTTTAATATCTTTTCATACGATATTTAATTTTTCTACCGAATGAATATGTTCTTTAAAATAATATACCTTTGAAATAAATGTGATTATGAAATAATAAAATGAAACACAAGACATTACAGCAAGTTTTAAGACATATATTGTAAAAGTCTGTTAATTATTAGTAAAGATATAGGCATAATAAAATTGCATAATTTGTAAATAATATTTGATATTTCGGACAATTTTCGTTTTTGTGGCTTCGAACAAACCAATGTAGGTACCTACCTACATATCCAAAAAATGTATCGAGCCCATTTGATATTAATATTGGAATGGTTACTATGGTAACGGAAAGATTCTGATATTCAAATAAAATTTGTTATGAATCGAATTTATTTAGAACATTGTTGTAGGTAGGTACCTACCTATTACTATTTACTTACAAATCACACAACAATATACTGATTTCCTATCAGAAAATTGTATGCGATGTGCTCCTAAACCGTTTGTCCGATTACAATGAAACTTTGGTGAATTGTCGAGCGTGTGCCCGGGATGGTTTCTGGATTTAAACTTTTTTCTTATTCTTCTTCGTGTATTTGGTCATTTAACCTATGAAGGGGGAGTATCCTGGGAAAAGAAGGTCCGACTGTCCTTCCATCTCTTCGCAGGTCTTCCAGGACGGTTTGTTGATAATTTTTAAAAATGGGGGTTGTGGCCAAACCAATCTCTTTACAAAGTTGATAAACAGTCATATTTAAAACCATTTCGCATTGTCCATGCGTGCAGAAATAGTATATAGCACTTTATTGCAATATATAAAAAAGAATGGGTTGTGGCCATCACTTGAACATTTTACAATGCTTAAACTCAATCAAATTTCAAACCACTTTTCATAGTCCGATATTGCAAAATAATTGGGTGACAATATTATAAAAACGATTGCTTATTCCTTCTCAATTTTACATTCTTGGCCAACGGCGGGACATAAAAGCTAGTCATAAATATAATTTGGAATATTTAAATTACAGATGTAAAATACGAAGTAATCGTTGATATTATAATATAAAAATTCTGACACCTCTTTCCAGCGCCAGAGCTCAAACGATACTAATGTCAGGGCCAACGTGTAAATGACTCGCAAACGTCTGCCGCAAATCCCCTTTGACTCGTGCCAAAATACTGACACTCGATCTGATCGGGCGCGAGCCCGGGCGAGACCACGCGAGCCTATCCGAACACCCTATTTACACGTTGGAGCTCGAGACGTCTCGCCGAGCCAAGGCGAGCGTGGAAACGGCCTATATAGTCTAGTAATAATTATCAGTTATCAGTCCAAAATATTACGTCTATGGCAACATTTATGTTTTATTCATAGAAATGCGTCACTTTTGGTATGTACTTATTGTGATCTGTGGTTTACCACTTTCCCTCCAAAAAGTAACTTAATGACAGTTGGCTGTGATTCTTATTTTTCCAGGTTTTTATTGATAATTTTGTTTAAGAATTGTGTAATACGCTGCCTAATCATTAAATTATTTTCGGGAAACTTCATCTTTCATTATAATCACTCATTTTATGTATTTTACCATTTATTTTTTTATTATTTGAATAGTTTTATATTTGTGTCTGATTTGTACCATACTGACAATTATTGAACTAACTCATTTTTCTTTAATACCATATATTATTTATTTATATTTTGTATACTGTTAATCATTTGCTTTTTAAATATACTTATCCAGCGAAAACGTCTGTTTTGTAATACAAAATGAAGGTTAAAAAGCAGTCACGTGAACAAAAAAAGAAAATAAGAATTTTGAAAGAAAAGCTTGATAAAAAGATTGAATCATTGAATGAAGAGGAAAGAGACATAGCTAATAATGATAGAACATTACAATCTCAGACCAATGTTATTACAAGGAATGTTACAAAAAAAGATATGCCTAGCGAAAATGAACTTAACAAAAAAAAAACAATAACCAAAAACACTGAAAGAATGCGTACTGTAAGAAAGAATCTTGAATTTAAGAAAAATGAAACTGACAAGAAAAAGTTACTAAGAAAAATTAAAAATCGTTTGAACGATAATAAAGAAATTAATAAGCGTGAGGCAAAAAGAGTACAAGCCATACGAAAAAATAACAAATACAGGGAAATTGAGAATGCACAAAACTTGAAACGATGGAATAATTTGAACAAAATTGACGAATTTAGAAAACGTCATGCAGAAAGAATGAAAGTTGTGCGAAAGAATACTAAGTATAGGGCAATAGAGAATTTGAAAAATATTCAGCGATGGAAAAGTTTGAGTACAAATATTGTATTCAAAAAACGTCAGATAGAAAGAATGAAAATTATACGAAAGAATATGGATTATTCTTTAATTGAATATGATAAAAATGTGAAAAGAAATGAAAGGTTAAGAAGAAATGTGGAGTATAAGCGACGTGAAAAACAGAGGAATATTGAAAAAATGAAAGTATATAGATCTGATGAACACTATAAGAAACTAGAAAAAATTCAACAACTCGAATATGTTGAAAGGAAAAGAAGTGAAATTAGTAAAAAGAAGACGAATAAACGAAATATTGAATGGTTTAAATACAGAGAAAATTTATATAATAATTTATTACTGTCAAAATCCTTAGATTCCAAAGTAGAACTTTCATTTATAAAGGACAGAGCATCTACTCCAGAACTCTCATGTTTTTGTTGTGAGGGATTGTTCTTTAAACATTCTGTGGATTTCTTTGATTCTGAGACTTTAAAAAAATTTTATTTATTTCATCAAAAGGTTTATAATATAGTTTCGAATTTTGTTTGTAAAACATGTAAAAAATCAATCATAAAAAATAGAATTCCAAAATTAGCCACCAGTAACGGATTAAAATTTGTAACCATACCAGAATGTTTGAAGAAATTATCACCCCTAGAAGAACGAATGGTTTCACCGTACATCAATTTTATGCAAATTCGTCCATTAAAATCTTTTTTGATTAATGCACAACTTGGCCAAAAAGGCAGTGTAGTCAATATACCTATAGAAGTAAATGAAATTTTAGAAGTATTGCCCCGGAAATTTGACAATATGGCGACGATCCAATTAAAATTAAAACGGCATGTAGACCACTCAACCGACTATATGTTTGAAACTATTCGTCCAGCTGTGGTGTGTGACGCTTTAAAACATCTTATTTCTACTCCTTTGTACCAAAAACATGAAATAAAAGTAGATGCAAAATATTTTGAGCGGTATGAAAATGTGTATGATGAAAGTTTAGATTTTGTGGTAGATGAGGTTGATTTTGATAACCAAATAGTGCTCTCTGAAAGTATTAATAATGATAATGTTAATGTTAATGTGGAAATCGACGAAGAAGTATTGGTTGTTGATAGAAATGTTCCACTTGTTCATAATGCAAATCAAATTAAAGTCACAGCTCCCGGACAGGGTAAAGCACCTGTTCCGTGGCATCTCATTTCAGACATCGACGAATTGTGTTTTCCTACAATATTTGGGGGACACGCTTTCAATATGTCTGATTCAAAAATTAGTTACAGTGACAGAGCCAAATCTGAAGCCAGGAGAACAGACCGTAGGTCTTGCGTACCAACTCGTTTATTATATATGGCCAAAAAGAAACTCGAGAAATCCTGCCTCGACATAGTTAATATTTGTTTGAGAAAAAATAAAAATATCAGTACTGTTTCTGCAGGAAATATTTTAAATACAGAATTTTTAAATAATTTGATACAATTTGATGCAGGATATAAAATTTTGAGACATGTTCGCTCATCACCTAGTTTTTGGGAACTCAAAAAAAAAGAACTGTTAGCCTTAATCAGGCAACTTGGGAAACCGACATTATTTTTAACACTGTCTGCAGGTGAAAAGATCTGGCCTGAATTGATTAAATCATTAGTAAAATTAAATTCTGGAAAAAACATTTCTATCGAGGAGGCTTACAACCTCACTGATTATGAAAAGTCCCATTTGATCAAAAGTGATCCCATAACGTGTGCTCGATATTTCGATTACAAAGTCAATAAAATCATGTTGCTATTTAAAAAATCAAATAGTGTTTTTCAAAATCACATTGTTGTAGATAGTTTCAGTCGTATCGAGTTTCAGCTCCGTGGAAGCCCACACTCACATATTTTTCTATGGTTGAAAGATCCTCCGACTTACAACATCAGCAACGCACACTCTATTCAGGAATGTATCACCTTCATAGACTCATTTATTACTTGCAAATATGTTTCCACCGATCCATATATTTCATTACAGAGGCATACTCACAGTCATACATGTTATAAAAATCAACATAAAAAAAAGTGCAGGTTCAACTTCCCTCTGCCTACAATGCCGCGGACCATGATCTTGGAGCCACTCGCAGACGATGAAAATAATGAAAATTTAAAACAAAATTTTGTAAAAATTCACAACCTCATGTTAAGTTTTTATCAAAATCAACAGGCAGTACCGTTTTCAGAAATCTTGATAAAATTAAATATAACAGAAGAAATTTACATTTTGAGTATAAGGAGTATGTTAAAACGAACACAGACATTTTTGAAAAGAAGTAGTTCTGAGGTGGGTACAAATTGTTATAATTTAAAAATTTTGCATTTATTTGAGTCGAACATGGATCTTCAATTTATATCCGAAGAATATGGTCTGGCTTCTTATATCATTAATTATGTAGCCAAGGTAGATGCCGGACTTTCAAAAATATTACGAGATGCTGCATCTGATATTGAAAACGGAAATAGGTCTATAAAAGATAAATTCAAAAATATCGCAAACGCATTCATCAATAGCAATTTAATGTCCGCTCAAGAAGCATCTTATCATGTTCTTTCTTTACCTCTATCAAAAATGAGCAGACGGTGCATATTTATCAATACAGGTCCATCAGATGAAAGAGTCAGAATGCTTAAAACCAACTCAGATTTAAAAAAATTGCACCTAGATTCTACAGATATATATATGTCAGATATAATAAGTAAATATAGCAAGAGAAAAGACAATTTAGAAAATATATGTCTGGCAGAATTTGCATCCAATTATTCCAAGATTCCCAAACAGGCCATAGAGGAGAACGATGATGTGGATGAATGTGATAAGAATGAGTATAAAGTCAGAAAATTGTCAGCAGTGATTCGATATAGGCGGTACAATCTAATGCAGGATCCAATTCATTATTATAGAGAACAGGTTTTACTATTTTTACCTTGGCGAAATGAAGAAACTGAAATAGAAAACGTAAATTCAGAAATTAAATATCGGGACAATTTTCTTACAATAGAATTAAACAGAAAAAATACTTCAATTGTGGGCGATGAAATTTTAGATTCAGCTTTAGAGAGAGTTCAGAAGGATTTGTTAAATGAGGAAGAAATTAATGAATATGTTTTAGATAAAGTACCATTAGAACAGGAAATAGACATACTTCAACAGGGAGGTAGCGATATACCAAAAAATGTTTTACCATCTAGGTATACATTTCCCACACGGATTATAGAAAACGAAATGTTCACTGCAATGCAAAAGTTAAATGCCTCACAAAGAAAATTTGTTATGTATATTTTGAACTGGGTAAAAATTAAAACGGAGCCATTTAAAATATATCTTGCGGGATCTGCTGGGGTGGGCAAAAGTACTGTAATTAATATAATTTACCAAATTGTTTCTAATTATTATGATAATATTCCGGGTGGGTCTAAGGGTAAAATCGTGGTTCTGTTATGCGCTCCGTCCGGCAAAGCTGCATTTTTAATTAATGGGGTAACTTTGCATACAGCATTTGCTTTGCCTGTTGTACAATTCGGGGGACAAATGCCGGAATTATCTAGTGACTTAGCCAACAGTATAAGAGAAAAATTATTTAATATCAAATTACTCATAATTGACGAAATATCAATGGTCGGTTCTACCATGTTCAGTCGTGTCGATACTCGCTTGCGACAAATCATCGGTGTTAACGAACCTTTTGGCGGCATTTCTATACTTTGTGTGGGAGATTTGAACCAATTACCCCCTGTTATGGACTCTCAAATTTTTAAATTTTCCAATTCGAACCAAATGGGGCTATTTTTTGATATTAATCCTTTATGGAGTGCATTTCAATTTTTTGAGTTAACTGAAATAATGAGACAAAGAGATGAATTAACTTTTATTACAGCATTAAATAATCTGGCTTCTGGTGAAATGCAAACCCGAGACATAAATCTTTTTAAATCTAGAGAGGTTTTAGAAGATGATGTGCCTGAAGATGCGATTAGGTTATTTTTGGAAAATAGACACGTTGACGCTTTTAATTTTGAAAAAATAAATAAACACGTGGGGCAAGAATATATATCTGAAGCGAAAGATGCAATTATTGGAAAAGTAAGCGAACGCACTAAATCATCCGTGCTAAAATCAATAAAAAATAAGAAACTCTCGGAAGTAAATGGGTTACCTCATATTGTTCGTTTAAAAATTGGCATAAAATATATGATCACGTGCAACATTGACGTAGAAGATGGATTGGTCAACGGTGCATGTGGTACATTAAAATTTATAAACTTTAAATCTAATACATCAGAACCAGTTAAAGTTTGGTTAGATTTCAATTCAAATAATGTAGGTAAAAAGGCTAAATTAAAGGATATAAACTATATTACGTCACACAATATACCTGAATTTAATACCCATTTCAATTCATACCGTCACACTGAACCTCTCCTATAAATTGCAATATCAAATAATAAGAAAGCAACTACCCATTATTCCAGCGGAGGGGATTACCATTCACAAATCGCAAGGCCAAACTTATAAAACCGTTTGCATTGATTTTTCAAAATTAAAAAGAGTAACTAAATCTGTATTATATGTCGCATTAAGTAGAGTCACGTCGTTAAGTGGATTATATATATTAGGTAAATTTCATTACGCGTCCTCAAATAAAAATGATTCTGTAAAAATTGAATTAAATAGACTTCGAACTGATAAACAATTAAAATTTGAATCCGATATTCTTTTACAAGCAACAGGAATAAAAGTCATATATCAAAATGTTAATTCTTTAAAAAAAAAAAATAATAATTTAATATGCGATGAATGGTTTTCTTATGGTGACATAATAATTTTATCTGAAACTCTTACTAAACCTCACCATGAAATAAGTATAAATTCATTTAATATCCTATTTCGTTCCGATATAATTAATAATACTACAAGAGGAATAACATGTTTCATAAAAAAAACTAATTTACCATTTATTACACCGGTCGAACATATTTATGATATAAGTAATAATTGTCACGTGGAGTTAATTTCATTCAATTTTTTGGGCGTTCACATCATTACAGGTTACAAATCTCCCGGTGTACCTAATTCTATGTTTGCATTAAATTTTTACAAATTATGGTACAAAATTAATTTGAATAGTAATTTGAATAAATATCTAGTTTTGGGTGATTTCAATTTCGATGTCCTAGTGCACGACAATTTTCTTCAAAATTTATTTTGTAACTACAATTTAACTTCAAAATTACCCAAAGAAACAGTCACGACTTCTTCACATACACAAATTGATGTTATATTTTCTAATTTTCAAAATTTAATCGTAGGAGTCTATGAAACATATTATTCATATCATAAACCAATTTATGCAATATTTTCAGAATTTAATCAGGATTGTTCACCAAATAGTCAAATAAACAAATTAAATTTTACTACACATAATATGTCAAATAAAACAGGTGATGAATTAAATGTCAACATATCTAGGGAAAGCAGAGATTCTGAAGATAACTTAAATGCACTGACTGAAAATATCATACATAATAATGAAAATACAGAGACAGGTTTAAATGTAGAAGCAAATAATGATTTATCTAAAAATACATTTGATAATTCACACCTCAATTTCCATCATAAAAATACTATAAACTATATTTTGCCTGATAAAAATAATGAATTAATGATAGAAAATTTAAGCACTTCTCTCATGGATGTAGTTTTGCAGGACGATGGGTATTTAGAAGATAGCCATATTAATTTTTTCCATGAAATTATTTTGAGTAATACAAGTTTTAAACCACAGAATATATATTTATACATTTCACCAGAATATATTCAACCAGTAAATGCAGGGGTTCATAATGTACAAATATTATTTAGTGGTTCTGGTGATTATCAAGATGTTGGGCATTGGATTTGTACTTTTTACGATGGTAAAGTCAACCATATATATGATAGTTTAAATAGTAATGTATTAGATTCAAAACATATAATTTATCTCAATAAATTATATCCAACTGATACTCCACATATTTTTCATAAAGTACAACGTCAAGATAATGGTTATGACTGCGGTATATTTGCAATAGCTTTTGCGACTTCCATTTGTTTTCATTCTGATCCGGCACATGAAAAATACAACAAAAGTCTTATGAGAGCACATGTCGCAAAAATACTAAGAACCAAAGTACTCCAACGTTTTCCTACATATTAAATGTTTATATGTATGCACTTATTTTATCATTGTCTTTTTCCATTATGTTATAATTGACATTCCAAGGACACTAAAAGAGCTTATTCTAAGCATTAGAGTCAAGAAGTAAAATGTCTGTATTATTGTGTGATCATACTATTGACATGATTTTAATCAGTGAAGGTGTCCTCTCTTCTTTCATCTCACTCACCGGATGTCTCTTTTGATTTCGCCGATTGAACCAGACTTGCCCCCCTGGTGGGCTTCCATTTCAATTTAAAGTATTTCACCACTTTAATAAAGTTCTTTTTGATGTTGGTTCTAATATTGCTATACATAGATCATAATTCTGACTAACCAATTGAAATTTTTCATTCTCCAGTTTCTTCTTAGTATGTATAGGTATCAAAAATTTAATTTTCAATTTGAGTAAGATAAATGTTGGATTAAAAATAATTTATTAAATATCTTTTCAATATAGATCTATTCTGTTTTTAATATTTTTAACTTTTCCATTCAAAATAATTATTTAAAAATATTTTTCTATTGGCTTCCAATATTAATATCTGTGTTTCCATATTATTCAATGTTATCATTATTGTACTATAACTGAGTAATTATTGTTACTATTCCTTGCCTTTTTCTCTTAAAATTGGCAACATTGCAGTTCCATCTATTTCTTCATGAATGAAAATAGTATGAATGTGACATGTATTCAATATTCATTTAGATTATTTTAGTACACAATTTAATTTATTTAATTTTATGTAGAAGTTTTTTCGTACAGTAAATTTTTCTATTAGAGAATACAACTGATGTACTTCTTGCTTAAAAGTAGTTTCTTTCACAATTATTAAATAAATTGTTTTATTACTGTGGATGTTTCCCCACAAACAAATGAACAAATGAAGATAATATTTCAATTTTGTTCACTGCAACTATTGTAAACCTTTTTCTGTTTAATATACTTTATTCACAGCCATTAGTAACTTCTGAAAGAAGTAATTAATTCAATCCTTCCAAGATCACCTCATGCTTATTCTTGTATTAGTAAAACATCTCACTTTTTCTTTAAGAACTCTGTCAATTCGATCATGCTATTTTTTGTTTTGTTTTGTCAATTATTAATTATTTTTATTTTTTCAAATTGAAAATAACAATGCATGAAGTAAAAATTTTATACAGGATAAAAAAAACTTGCATAAATACCCACTCCATACATCAATTATAAGCTACTATCATGATAGTGATATATTTTTTTATAGGTACATGTATATCTGTATGTCATTATACTATTTATGTCTGTGTGTGAGGGTGTGTAGTGTATGTGTGTGTGGTGCTTATGTGAAGATGCATGCATATGTGTGGTGCGTCATGATAAACCTATGAAGTGAGTGTTTTTAACTTTTGACGAAATGAAATTTTAGTATCTTTAAGCCAAGTGTGTTCTCGTATTTTATATAGATGCTAATGATTCTGTTGATGGTTGCATGAATTGTACATTAATATGTTTATTATCATATTTATTTCATCAAATATTCATAAGTATTTATATAATCACTTCAGGAGTTGCCAATTTTTAATATTCGTACTTCTTTTTCAATACATTAAAAATACATATTATGCTATTTTTGAAAATAACTGTTTATCTTTATATAAATTCATTACCAAGTAAACTATTTCAATTTATAGTACCTTTCATTAAAGTTATATAGTACCTTTCATAAAGGTATAATTTTTTTCCTAATTTAGTGTGTCAAATTAATTGCTTTTTTGATAATTTTTTTTAAATAATTTTAAATTGTTCAAGATTAATATAGATTAAAAAAAATGGCAATTCTGTTTCCTGTAAAATTTGAACCCTTTCCTTTCCTTTTCCTAGTAAGGTTAAACTTCAACCTTCCCGTGGTCCTTACCGATGGGTTTTGTTAAAATTTAATCCTTGATATTTGAATGTAATTAGATGGGTCGATGACAGAGCGGTTAGCGCGCTGGGATAGTAACCCAATGGATATGAGTTTGAATCCTGCCTCGACCGATTTCGTTCACCTATAGCACAAGCATTTATGCTTAATTTAGGGAATGTAGGAAGATGTATATTTCCAACAAGGATGTATTCATTAAAAAAAAAATGTTTCTCAATTAGCGACAAATTACCTGTATCACAATGAAATTTAGTAAAGTAATATTCTTAATGCACCTTATTTTATTATTTATTTGAGGAAAAAAGTTCCTTTATATATATTGCAATATTCCTTTGTAAACTTTACATAAATACTTTTTCTATTTTATAAAGAATATACCTGAACAAGGCCAAGCATATTCTTTCTTACTTTTAAACTAAAACAATTTAAACTGTAGTCCCCTGATACAGAGCTAGGTTGCCCCCGGCCCCGCCTCGCAGCGCAGCCCTACCAACAGACACTAACATAATACCTATTATAAAAGTCAAACCTAATTTTAACATCACTTGCTAATAGAAGTTTATATTGTTGCAACTGAAGAAATTACTATGGAATTTTTTCTTATTGACTTATTTCCATTGTTATTTTTTTTGTTTATTTATTATATGTATAATATTGATGTATTGTGCATTTTACATATTATTATTGAGAGATATGTAATATTTGTGCAATATATTTTGTAGATTCATTCTAGTACGCATTTTAATTAATTCATCACATCTTTAGATACATATTTATCAGATTGTCCTTAGTAAATGTAGTACATAGTATGTAGTTAAATATAAATTATTGTAGTAGATACTTGTTGAATATCCACTAAAGCAGTGAAAAATTTATCAAGTTTTTTTAATAAAATATCGAATAAGTACTTCAGTCTGTAATCAATGAAAAATTAAATTAAAATAATTTAACAAACTCGTTACATAAAAATTCTGAAAATTTTCTATACAAAATTTGAATACTTTGTGGAGTGACTTGTTAGTGAGGAGTATAGCGTTGGCCACAACCCACTCGTTTTAATTAAAATCAAACATTGTAGTGAAAAAATGTGATTGAAGAATATGTACTACGTACGTAGTACTTCAATGCAAAATGTATGTACATTTTACAGATAGATATGGAACTAAGTGATAATGGTAAAATAGTGTCTTATGTAGAAAATTTAAGAATACACATTATATATATAGAAACAGGATGGATCAATTTAAAAAGTGGGATGAAAAAACATCGCAAAAATAAAGTTGCGTGCCTGACGTTTCATTATGGCTGACAGTTTATTTCGTTTGTTGTCAGGCAATACAATATAATTATGTAAAAAAGAAAATAAATATTAAATACATGAACCACTTCTATATCAAGTCTTTTATTTTAACATCAAAAATAAATAAATCATGATTATAATTATTATGCATAGTTATTTGTAGTATAAAATGAAATAAAACATTAAAGCGTGCGGCGATTAGTACGCCACCTGGCGAAAAAGACTAGAAACAATACTTAACTCAAGATTAAGACACGCAATCCGCCAGAAACGTTGAGTTAAATATTTGTGGTTTAGTGACGTATTTGAGGGAAGATTTGGTACTGAAATACGCAATATTTTTGTTAAACTTGAGTTAAACTCCTAAGGGCCGACTGAAATACTGGGCCTATGTCAGCTATGTGCATAGTAGTGTACAATGCAGGAGTTAAGAGAAAAAATAGTTGAAAGTATTATGAAGGGTGACCCAGCTGATGAACCCCTCGCATGCCACTACCACTACTTACTTACAACAATATTATATTCCCATGAGTCAATTTTTGCGTTGTGTTCGTTTCTTTAATGTTTATTGCGTAGAACGAGTTTATAATAAATTACAAAATAACAATATTATTGTTGTTAGGTTAGGTTAGGTAAGTTATGGAACTTCCGGTCACTTTGAAGAATGATTGACGAAATAAAAGATGATCCCTAAAAGATAAATGACGCCACCGCTTGAATGAGAGATAAAAAGTGCGAAGTTTATTATTTAGATAACAGAATACTGCACTTACGGGGGGGACGGGGGGACAACAGACGAATACGTATGAGACGATCGAAGTGGCGTACGATTCTCTCTGCCTACACCGTGACGTGACGTGATGGTATGCTTGTATGTAATAAATGTACCAAAAAATAATGGCATTGTGGTATTTTACGTTTTATTTAAGTATCATCAATATTTAGTCTTTATACATTTCTTGTTATTATTTGGGTCCCGTTTTTTTCAACTCTTACCTGTTCTATTTTTTAACTGCATTCCAAGAGTAAGAGCTAGTACAGTTTAGGGCTCCGTCTGGTTGTGTATGTGTTAGTGAGAGATGGTATGCTGAGGGCGTTGAATGGATGCTGCTCATTCATCTAAACGTGTTCTGTAGGAATGAAGGGAAGCGTGGCGAGCACTGCAAGGATGAGGTGAGGTGGGGAGGGGAAGGGAAGGGAGGGGACTGTAGACTGAAGGGTCTGATGTGGCCTCTCCCGCTAGACAAAGCCACATTCCATTCCCACCATATTATGTATGTATTACCAAACCAGCTGACCGTGTCTTCTGCATGGCTCCCTTTATTGTTACATACCATCACGTCACGCAATAATCTATTTTGAAATACCATCAATAAAAAGTTTAAGAACTACATACGTGTCCCACTCAATATTTTTGTATAATCCTTCAAACTGAATAAGTCAATGATGTAATTAACTTTCCCTTGTCAGCATTTTCAGAAAAATGTTTTTTATTATTTTAGGATCAGAATTCCATTACTAAAATCTTCATTTTTAATTATAGTTTCTCTTCTCTGTTGAATATTATAATGTTGTATATCTTTGAAACATCCGAAAAAATTATATTCATCGTTCATTTTAGGAAACAAACCTTTTCACTGTTTTTTTGCAAATATTGCATTTAGATTGGTACTAATCATTCTACCTTTGTGAAATGTAATAATTTGCGACTTTACTCTCGACCATTCAATAAAAATAAGTTAAAGTATGTAAGTTAGTATGTACAATTGAAATAATGACGCCACGGTTAGTTTAATATTGTATTGTATCATTTGAAGGCTCAACGCTAACCTAACCTAACCTAACCTAAACTAACCAGTGTTGAGTGTTGGTTGTAAGAGAGGCCCTCCTATACCACACCACCTCCCATTTTACGAGAAATGTTTGCTGTACAAAATAAACAACACAATTAAGCCAGTCAAATGTTCAATATATTATATACCAATTATTCATCTTATTACCTTCATACATATATACATATTGTATTTGAGCGTCAGTCAAATTTAATACTTTATTTCTCCAGGAATACTTATTGGCGAAATTCAAAAGTTGTTCAACACAATATTGTAGCATGGTGATATCCCAACATAATAGTACCTACACTATAGATACTTGTAATAGTACACTATAGATTGTAGGTAATATATCGAAGTTTGAACACAAGTCGATAGAGCAATTTCTGTAGCTGGTTGTTTACGAAACACTGTATGGAAAAATAAACTCATGGCTTCTGTGCGGGCATCCTAGGTTCGATACCCAGCAGAGGAGGAATTAATTTTAGTTAATTACTTCCTCGCGCAAATATTGCTTCTCTGGGCTGGAAACACTGGTTAGTTGGAAGTTGGTAATAAACTCGCCACTTGCGCAAGGTGCAAGGGAGTGTTTATTTATTTACCGCCAGCAAAGTCAGAATATTAAGGACGTTATGACATACCTAATGTTGCCGCCAATGTGATATCTATGCCTATAGCCATACTATTTATTTATATTTTATACCTATCAAATTATTTTAATACACATCATTTTTTAAACTACTATACCTTATGTTGCCGCCAATGTGATACAAGCAAGGCGCGAAAGTTATCACGTGACCTCCATGTGTAGTAGGCAGCAGTCAAAATTACTCCTATAATTCAACCACAGCGTGCACACCAAACGTATCGTCAAACCAATTTTTTTAACTATATATTTTTTACTTTTTCATCTTTTTAAAATAACTATTTATATCTATGAATCAAATGGCCTGGTAGAATATAAGATGGTGTCTTGCTCTACAATAATATAATATATTTTGTTTATTTAGTGTAAGTTGTGGTATTCAAATAACGTTTGTATGTAAATAAAATTTCAAGATACCCAATTAAAATAGATAAAATAATTTATGTATTAAGCTATGTAAAAGGTATATATGTTAATGTTATGTAAAAGGGAAGCAGAATTCTTGGGTACTATAACAAAAATAATATGAGGTGTGAAAGTAATATTGTAAAATTTCTAGAAAGATATTAACATCAAAATGATAGTGAAAATGTTCGTATTTGCGTCAGGATAACAATTGAAACTTCCCCCTCCACCGCGACACCAATCATTTGTAGTTATAAATATACGATGTCCGTATTTGAAAGACACACTTCTTCTCAAGCCTTACTTTACTACTGTACCAAGACATCTGCTTCTCTACAAGAAACAACACTGAATACAAAACAAGTTGAAACTATCACGCTGTCTTCTTCTTCATCTTCTGAACCTTCTTGGACATCCGTCTGCTTGGCGTTCCAGAGAACATTGAGCACAAACACCTAATATGATTAGAAGTAAGAGCCGATTCCAACAGGGCAAAAAAATGTCTTTGAGTGGCTGAAATGAAAACCCTACGCTCCATTACAGAGATAATCCTATATACGGACATAACAATATGGGGGCGTTGAGTAAAGTAAGCTTCTGGAGAGATCATGTCGAACCAATGGACGACAATTATGTAGACTCGTTAATACAGAAATACCCAACAATAGCAGATTACCGAATAGATTGAAGAACAGCTGGACATCTTACATCTTATAGTCCACTTAGGTTCCTAATACACGTTGAAGATAAAGAAGAAATCTAATTAGACTGAAGGAAGGACGGTTGATCTGGTCCTGGCTGCTGGGTCCAACGTTGGTTTTGTTTATAATCGCGAGACTCCCACATACCAAAGATGAATGTTAACGAGACGAGTTTCTTACAACCATTTTAAAAATAGTGTCCGTGTCAGCGAGATATTTAAGGCGCATGAAGTCACGCAACGCAGTGTTGCCACGTGACGAAAAGAATGATTCATTTTATGACCTTTTTATTATTACGTAGCTGTTTGATTCTCACATCCTTTTGTCGTGCCTTCAATTTATACATACATATGTACACTACACATCTCGTCTATTGACTAAATTAGATATTAGGTAAGATTTATATCTCGTAATGGAACTAATCCTATAGTCGCTGTGTACCTATCGTGAGAAATAATAGGTACTAAGGAAATCATTTTACCAAAATAATTAGCTATGGGGAGATTCATCAATAATATATAGTGCGTTGAGAAGTAGTTGAATAAAGTTTATCATGTTGCTAATTAAAATAAATATATGTATTATCAACATATAATTTACATTTGTAATGATTCAATGTAAATAATATTTATATTATTGATGTCATAACGTACATTCCAATCAGTATGTTATGGGGTGTTTTTTTAAAGGAAGTTGGTTTGATTTGTGGTCATGTCATGACATATGACAATGACGTAAACTTTGATGTCATTGATTATTCTTCCAACTCTTTGTGAGTAACTGAATTTCTTAAATTAAATTGTTATATTATACTTCTACATTGAAATAAGTTAATAAATAAACTTTTCAAGCTTGCGCTAATCATCGGTAGGTATATTTAAGTAATGTGCCTAATAAGTAGGTACCTAGTTACTGGTGAAGAACGCAAGTGGAGAAGCTGCATAAAATAAAAATAAAAGTTTCAAAACGTTATTTATAACCTATTTCAAAATACAACAAAGTTTTTATCGTTAATTACCTACTTGACTAACCAAGTATGTAGTAAACAATAAATACTTAGTACAATTTAATTCACATAATCGATAAATGATTGTTTTTTACTATTGATTGTACCTTTTAGTGCGAAGCCTCTAAGTTGATGTTACTTCAAAGTTGGAAAAACCGTGAAAAATGTAGACCGTGCATGCAAATCTCGCGTGTCCTGGCTCGCTGGATAAGAAAGGGTCCTTTCATTTTCTGCGAAAATTAGGTATGACTTAATGGTGCTATCAACAAATTAATACTAATTTAACCGCATTTGGTATTCGTAGAGTTGTAGGTACGTATCTTTATCGAGACCGGTAATAATACGGCTAAATTATTTTTTCTAAAACCACACCAGCAGGCTAAGTCTGTAAGTAGATCTCGACCGATAAATGTCGAGATTAACTGTCAAAATATCGAATAGTCGATATTTTGACAGTTTTGGTAGTCATTAAGCAGAAAACGCGTCGAATCGTTCTCGCCCACTTATTTGACGGCGAGATTGGGTCGACATCGAGGCGAGAGAAAAGATCTAACGCCGCCATGTTGAATTAAATGTCATTTTTTACGCGAACAATGCCGAATTTCATATTTATTTTGAGAATAATTATATAAACGGGTTAAACGACGCCGTTTAAGAGATTCTTCAAACCCTTTAAATATTCCGCGGAATTCATTTATTGCTAATTACCGCGAAACAAAAGTTTTATATGGTTATATATTTATTGGAAATATGCGTCCGTACTTAGATTATAACATTATAATTCTATGCGTCCGTAAATGTTTTCCGTAAGTATAGATTTGAAATAATTTTTCATTTTGAGAAAGTATTCTTGTAAGCTATTTTATCACATATGTATTTTAACACTTAACAAAAGAAAATTCGGCGTAGTTTTTAGTAAAAAAATAACACGCTGCTGTCATCACACGATAAATTAATCGAAATATAATTAAAAATATTTTTTTAAATTACTCTCAAAACATTCAATAAACACAAAAGAAGTTAATTTGATCGTATTATAACTTGCTTTCGTGCTTTAAAATATGACCATATTATATTTATTTAACAAATTTATGTAAACAAATTTGACATTTATTCAAATCATGGGGAAAATATTGTGTATTGCCATAAATGATAATTCAAAAATGTACCGCAAGCCAGCCTAACGGCGACAAATACTAATAAGTGCATTTACGAACTCGACAGCGCTTAGTGACTACGAATTGTCGTCACGGGCGTAAACATGGCGAGAAGAGCGGCGATACGTTGTCGGATCTCGACTTTTTTACTGACTTGGCCTGCTGAACCATAAATCGTTATTCCAACTGTCGATTCGTTCAAGATAATTTATTTTTCTTAATGATTCGACATTATTAAACTAAGATACGCGAGATTTGTATGGCAGGCAGGGGGCTACTCATGAAGTCGATTTAAATAATATTAAGATCAGCTCAAGACTTGAACAATATTTGAGGTTAAATTAATTTAATAATAATATTAATTTACAAAACAATTAATGACAATTTTAAACTAAACGTTGATATTAACTAATTAATAGGATTCAATGTACTTAGAGAAAGATTCAGATTAGATTATGATCAAGTACTGATTTATACATTTTTAAAATTAAGGCAAGATAAGAACGTCTTAAGAACATGAGTAGCCCCCCAAGTATATATTTTTCACTTTTCCACTTTGAAGTTAAAAACTACCACCTTAGAGGCTTCGCAGCATATATATATTTCATAAATAAATTTACTCAGAATTCGGAGTAGAAAATTTAGTGTCCCCCCCTTATAACTTTTGATCCGCTCAATGCACAGAGCCTAAAACTTTAGAATAAATAGATAGATATAGGCCTAAAAAACTTTTATACTTTAGAATTTTGAATTTTTGACTCAGTCAGGGGTACTCAACTTTTGAATTTTAACTTTATTTTCCATATATCTCAAAAACCATAAAAGCTAGAACGCTGTAAATTGGTAAAAATATAGACAAATACAAAATCTCAAATTTGTCGTTTTAAAAAATCCAGAGATTCTCACACAATTTTTATAAATACAAACATTTTTTATTAAAAAAAATGTTTTTAACTCCCTTTATTTCCATTTTTTTTAATATCGAAAAACGCCGAAACACCCCCAACTAGATAATATAATTTTCTATAAAAAATATTACATACATAATAGTAGTACTACAATTTGTATGGCAGTATACACTACACATCTACCAGGACTCTCAATAGTTTGTTTCTTAATATCCAAACATACATACATACCATCATGTTGTTTTCATATTTTGGGTGGGAAAAAAAGACTGACCTCCATACTATCATATCCTTATATAGATGCATACCTACATGTTTTGTATAGAAAACAAAATATGTTAAAATATTCAATAATGTGGATTAATGGGTTTATAATTTGGTACATATTCTTAAACTATACATACTATCGCTATCGACAGTTGGTTCTCATGTGTTACAAGCAACTAGTTTGGTAATAACAGTTTGTTTTATCTTTTCATTGATAACATTCAGGATATTCATGTTGTACATACATACAACATAATACATATTATAAGTAGGTATATCAATAATAATTAACGGATATCCTTGTAACAATTTGATAAGGACATTGTGTCAACCATATTTTAGCAATATCATTATTTATATGAAAATATTACATTTAAAAAAATATTTTTACTATACCAACTGTCGATTCGTTCATGAGAATTCAATTCTCTGATTGATTCGACATTATTAAGCCAAGATGCGTGTACGAAGGAACATTTTGTATGGCGTAGTGGACTTTTTGCATGCTAATAACACCAACTAGAGGCCTCGCAGCATATATGTTCCCATACATGGATTTACTCAGAATTCGGAGTAGAACATTTTATGTGAGTTTTGTGTGTCTGTTTGTGTGTCTGTCTCCCCCCCCCTTATAACTTTTGATCCGCTCAATTTACAGAGCCCAAAATTTCAGAATATATAAACAGTTATAGGCCTACAAAACTTTTATACTCAGAATTTTGAATTTTTGTTTCAGTCAGGGGTTATCAACTTTTGAAATTTTGGTTTATTTTTCCATATATCTCAGAAACCATAAAAGCTAGAACGCTGAAAATTGGTATAAGCATAGAAAAATACAAAATCTCACATCAGTTTTTTCAAAAAATTTCCAAGGTTTCTCAAACATTTTTTATTAAGAAAAATATTTTTTTTATGATAAATTTATGAGTTTAACTGCCTATATTTCCAAATATTTTAAAAATATCGAAAAAAGCCGAAACACCCCAACTAGATAATTTAATTTTCTTTAAAAAAATATTAATATTGTACAAGTAAATCTCAAATTTTTTTTTAACAATTTTTATAAAAATTGTCTTTAGTGACCACATCACTTCATACAATTTGTATGGTAGTCGCCTATACACAATATGTAAGAAGACTTAATAGTTTGATACTTAAATCTCCAAACATACATACATACCATCATGCTGTTTTCATATTCTGTGTAGGAAAAACAGACTGACCTCCATTCTATCTTATCTTGACAAACATACCTCATCATCATCATCATCATCTGTGGCTCCACAACCCAGGTCGGGTCTTAGCCTCCTGCAGAGCCCGCCTCCATGACTGTCGATCCTGCGACGCATTTCGCCAGTTATGGACGCCGATGTTGTTCGCATCCTTCACCACCGTCCAGCCATCCAGCCATCGAAGCTTCGGCCTTCCAATTTTTCTTCGTCCCCCCGGTGCACCATTCATGATCCGTCTTGGGACGTCCTCCTCGCTCATTATTTGGACGTGTCCAGCCCATCTGAGTCTTCCTATTCTTATTTCTGTCACTATGGTTGCCTCCTTGTACAGATCATACAATTCGTAGTTGTGCCTGATACGCCACTCTCCATTGTCACAAGTCGGGCCGTAGATCCTCCTCAGCACCTTCCTCTCAAAAATTTCCAGGGCTCTCATCAGATTTAGCGATTGCCCAACATTCTGATCCATATGAGAGTACTGGCCGAATTAGAGTCTTATAGAGGAGGACTTTCGTTTTTCTGGTGAGGTGACGAGACTTCGTGTGCTTCTGCAACCCATAGTAGCACCGATTTGCGGTCACTATTCGGCGTTTAATTTCGGTTGAGACATTGTTGTCACTTGTCACCATAGTACCGAGGTACACAAACTCGCTAACAGTTTCGAATGTGTAATCGTCGACTCGCAAATCTGGCGGTTTTCGACGTTCATGCACTGGCATATACTTTGTCTTTCCCTCGTTTACCATCAACCCCATATTCCTTGCTGATGCAGCCAGGGCTTTAAATGCAATTTTTAAATCATTTTCCGAGCGTGCAATGATATCTATATCATCAGCGTAGGCAAGGAGTTGCACAGATTTATTGAAGATATGGCCACCAATTTGAATACCCGAGTCTCGGATGGCCTTTTCCAGTGCCAAGTTAAACAGTGTGCACGCAAGTGCGTCTCCCTGCCTCAGTCCGTTGAAAGTCTTCAGGGGTTCGGACACGTCCTGTTGTATTCTAACTCGACATTCGACGTTGGACATTGTGAGCTTCACTAGGTTTACTAGTTTCTTGGGGATATTAAACTCATCCATGGCTCTGTAGAGTTTTTCTCGGTTTACTGTGTCGTAAGCAGCCCTAAAGTCAACAAATAGATGGTATGTGTCAACGTTGAACTCTATAGTTTTTCCAGTATCTGTCTCAGGCAGAAAAAAATTGGTCAGTTGTGGACATTCCCTTACGGAACCCAGTTTGATATTTTCCGATAATGCCATCCGAGTATTTCCCCAGTCTGTCACACAAAATATTTGACAGAATCTTGTATGAGACATTCAGCAGAGTAATGCCTCTGTAATTAGAGCATTTCATGGGATCTCCTTTTTTATGGAGAGGGCAAATTATTCCACAGTTCCATTCACTTGGCAGGGTTTCGGAGCACCAAACAGATTTTATTATATAATGTATGTGGATGTGGAGCTTCTCCCCGCCATATTTAATCAATTCCGCGGGAATATTGTCTGTTACAGGTGATTTATTATTATGCAGGCTTTTAATGGCACGCACCACCTCCTCTATTGTCGGTGGCGGCTCAGTATTGCTGGCATCATCGTTGTAGACGTCCCTAGTACCCGTTAGTCTCTCACTCCCACTTACATTCAGAAGAGTGTCAAAATATTCCATCCATCTGTTCAGAATTTGCTGTTTCTCACTCAGAATGTTTCCCACACTGTCGTGGCACATCGTAAGCCTGGGCTTGAACTCTTTTCTCTGTTGGTTGACCCTCTGGTAAAAGAGTCGGCTCTTGTTATGGGCGTTCGCTAGTTCAACTTCTCTGATCTGATTTTCAAGGAATACACGTTTTTTCTTTCTATGCAGTTTCTTCTCCTTCTTTCTCAGGTCCCTATATTCTAATACTGCCTGACGTGTATGGTGTCGCTGTTGCATTCTGAGGTATGCATCATTCTTTAAATTGGTCGCGTATTGGCATTCCGCATCAAACCACGTTTCTCGCGATTGTGCTCGCCTACTTCCCAGAATTTCATCAGCTGCAGTGGTAACCACAGATCTAACACAGTTCCAGTAGGAGTCAACATCATCCCGCTCTACATCTGTATTGATATCATCCAGCCTGGGGCCCATGGCCGCAGAAAACTATTCTGCTGTTTCTTGTGACTTCAGGCGTTCTACATCAAATTTATTCGTAATTATTTTCGTTAAAAATATAAAAACCACATTTTTAAGAATATTTTCACATTAACTTTTTATTTTATCTTTTTTAAAATTATTTATTTGTTGACTGTAACCGCAGATAATAAACCACCAATATGTGAATAACCGTTAACATGAGTTTTAAAAATAATTGAGATAAGACGAGAAGTGACAAAAAGAAGTGAATATTTTAAAGTTATTGTGTCCAATTCAGTAACTTTTTGAACTAAAATAGGAACGCTTAGAAATTTTAGAACTAAGGTCATTTGAACTTAATTCCGTATTGTGTAACTGTCGTTGTTCCTAAAACTAAAATCTATAAAATTACTAGCTGACCCGGCAAACGTTGTTTTGCCATATAAATTATTTCTTGTAAATAACTTGGTAATTAAATAAAAAAAAACTAACTTATTGTAAGTATGTGGGGATGAGGTCTTTGAGTGAAAGAGGAAGGAGCGCTGTGGACGATGACGGCCTATAAAAATAACAAAACGGCCTACGTGGCTCAGTGGGTTGGGTATCTAACTGCTGATCTAAATCAATCTCGAAGAGCTGTGTACGATGTTTTTTGTCAGTCCGTCTTTAGCCAACACAAACAAAATGGATGGTTTGCCCATGCTACGTATAATTGTCCGTGAGAAAAGCATGATGTGCCCTAATCTAAGACATCGTTTGGCCTTGTGACTTATTGATTGTTATTGCGATACCAATCTAATTGTAAATTGAACGCATTTTAATTCAATTACCTCTTCTGTGGTAATCATTGAGATTCGTGACAGCAATACATTTTCGCCTTGGAACTTGCCATTCAAAATGCTGGTTTCGACAATGTTTTTCATCATTTTTTTATGACTAATCGCATGTCATTGCACAGCCATGGTGGGTTCAAATTCCGAAGTAAAATAACCGGAGATCCAACTTTCAGTTGTAGATGGTGCGGTGACATGTCTGACGAATCCAATGAGTTCAAATCTCTGTTGGATAATTTACAGCTTCGTTGACATCGCAAACTGTATAGATCGATTTTTATGACAACAACTATTGTATCTTGAAATTATTGTATCGTTGACGTCCACATTTTTTGCTGCCAATATTCAAGATTCATGTATTATGTGTGTACAACGGGAAATATGCTATCGATGAGAGTATTTTGCGAATTAATGATTGTGCAGAAATCAGTCGGCAATTTTATGCATCCAGTATTTTCATGGACAGCAACTATTCCATCGCTGATATCTAACAATTGTTTTGAGAATGTATCAGCGGATGGATCGTGAAGCATTTGAACGCGCATGTTTACTTTTAGCTGTACCTACCTACATATGTACTTTTTCAACATTACGCCACAGTGGCGATGATTTCAAGCAAGCATTGATCTCATCAGCGTACGTTGTACGTAGAATGACGGGAATTATTTTTCTGAAATAAACTGAAAGCAGTAACAGAGAGCCGCCGAATAGTTTGTCGTTGTTTTTTATATCATTCAGTGGTGTCCTGTTCAACGCCTCAAGCGAATTTTTGTGTGCCATAGTGAATTCATCCCAGATGATAATTCATCCCAGCTGTTCTGACTCTATCCAATAAAGTTGCTGCAATGCCAAATGATGCAACGGCCAATGCGATGCCATTATTTGATCGTATTTCGGCGAGAATAAGCTGAATGAGAAATGTTTTGCCAGTTCCACCTGGTGCATCCAAAAAAAGAATCCACCCTTTCCTCCCATATCTGAAAGAAAGATTTCAACCGTTGGCCTCTCATGGACTCCCACTTCGGTCTAGAGAAGAGAGAACCCTTGCCATCCCACCTTACGTTACAGATTATTATACATCTTACTTCACTATTCATGCTGCCCGGCTGTGGAAAAATTTAGCATTTGATATTAGAATTGCCACATTATTTCCAATTTTCAAATCTCGTCTTAAATGCTCACTCTTCCTCTCAATTCCATAGCGAACATATATCCCAATTTCACTTTCCATCCCTTTTGTTCGCTCCTCATCCTCTCTCTTCCCTTTCTGATTTTCCTCTCCTTTCTGAATTTGTGTAATTTCTCACTTTTTGTTTTGCTGCCTTATACTGGTTGTGTTATTATGTATATGCCGAAACGATGTTATGTACTTTTGGTCTCAGATGGTTGAATGGAAGAAATTGCCTCCAGGCAATAAGTCCGCCATTTGTACTATGTACTTTTATGTATGTACAAAGAAGTGTTATATAAATAAATAAATAAAAAATTATCGTACGACAATGATTAATCAATTGCCATCTTGCAACCCTATTGCGCATCTGTGGATAAAAGTAAAAATAATAATATCGCTATTAAAAATAGGGGTTAGTGGTAAAAGGGTGTAAATTTAGGGTTATATGTATTTTTTAATGCCAATTCATTAAAACAAAATCAAAAAAAAAATTGTCTTAAAACTAAAAAAAAAATCTTGAGAGGGCCACCCTTATCACATAGGGGTATAAAAAATAGCCTACAACCTATTCTCAGACCTACCAAATATATGCAAAAAAAATCATAAAAATCCGTCAAGCCGTTTCGGAGGAGTTCGATAACAAACACTGTGATACGAGATTTTCATATATTAGATTAATTTAACTCAAATTGTCTATGGCGTATACAGGGCATGCGTACATTTCAATAGATCTACACTAATATTCTTTGGATTCTATTTTCAACATAACGTAACACGAGTAAATTTTCCATTTTATTTTTTTCCGTACACAACTGATGTTTTCAACTTAACTAAAATATGCCGAACTGCTGTGAAAATAACTAGTACGCTTCCAATTAGGTGTGAACTAAAATTAGGAACCATTTGACAGTTGATTAGACTAAAATGTGGTTATAGAATAGGGAATTGAACTAATTCGTAACTTACTTGGAGTAAGAAAGTTCCTAAATAGGAACGTTACTATTTCAGCGTTATAGAATATCAACTTGGACTAATCTAAACTAATATAATCGGGTAATCGAAAATACTACAGGCAACAATAACATCTGACATAGTTCAGAAATGATGTTCACCACCCATTCTGAATGTAGTGCCTTTTTAGGTGAGACGAGAATGGTGTGTGGGTATACACTGATGTGTTGTGCTCCTTTTTATAAGGCAATGCACAACCGCACACCTTTCGCTGGTTACCCCACATTGTGGGATTTGCCGTATAACTTGGACTAAGTGGAATAGGAACGCACCTTTTTTAGGGGGAACGATCTTAAAAGTAATAGAATCGGACGTAATGGCAGGAATATATATCTGCTGAGTAGGTACAGTTCTGAAGCGTGTCCACTCACGAATTTTACATAGCCAGGACATACCAACCCACCATCATGATTCGTGTATTTCTAGGTACTTACCTAAAATTCATATACAAAAGGTAAAAGACCTCTTATAAAACTTCCGGCTTATAATTTTAAGGGGCAATATAAACCTAAACAACTCAATTTCAAATAAAATCCCTCAAATATGTTAAACAGTGTGTTTCTAGAAATAATAGTACAAGTCTTTTCAACATTTATCTAGTGAATGTTATCGTAACACAATTTTAAAATTCAGCCTAAATTCCTATAAATAAATGATTAAAAATATCCTTTTTTACAGCATTTTTGTTAAATTACTCCATAACCATGTGTCGTAGAGAAATAAATCTTTTATAAACTTAAAGAGTGCATAAAATCAATGTGAATGACCGATAAAGTTTTTTCATTTCAATTAAGGTTTGTTCTTAAAATGCAAAACATCAAGAAATTTGGGGTTTCCGATAATTTAAATCACGTATAAACCTTTTTTAACGCACGCGATATTTACCCTTACTAACGCGTAACTTCATAGTGCATTGGGCGATTTTAATATATCATGTTTTCAGTCACTAAGTTTAGCGTTATATGTCCTCTTAAAAGAATATATCGCGTTAATAAATTAAGTGAAAAAGATAATTGAAATTGTCAAATCAGACTTGGGTTCATACAAAATAACAAGAACTATAGTATGTAGGTACATCAAAAGTATTATGTAGGTGGAATATTCTGAAAGATATAAATATTACTACTTCAATCAATGTTGTTCGTATATTTTGTACTTATGTAGTTATATCTATATTATGATCTCTTGCCATCTTTTGACAATCCTAATATGGTTATTTTATTTTTGTTAGTGTTTTTATCAACACTGTCTTAGTCTTAATTGTGCGTAATAATATGCAATTTAAATTCCTTGTTTCTTCATCGCGATATTGTTCAAATTGACATCACGGTGTTCTATTCAATATTTCGATGTCAGTTATCCCAAGATTACATGCAATTAATTATCTATTTTTTGACATCTGTGAAGCCAATGCGGCCATATGAAAAAAATAAATGAGGGTGTTCGTAAACAATTCTGTGAACTAGTTAGTCATATCATATATATTTAAAATTTAGTTAGTCATATCTTAGTATGTTTTATTAGTAAGTCAAAATCTATCTCAAATATTATAGACGTGATTATCTAGTTGCGCTTGTAGTAAGCTTTTAATGAAATTTAATAAGTAAGACCGCTAGACTTTTACGCCATTATTCGGAAAATTTATTAATTGCGGATCCGCAACGCCAGATCGAATGTATCTAGTCCCAGATAAACAGATTGACGTTGAAAGGGAGAAGGTCTACCTTCAAGAGTGGACGGCAACAGGCTCTAGAAGACTTGGTGTCAGTTTCAATATCTTCTATCAATAAGTGGTGATTTTATCACATACCTACTATAGGGGCCATTATATCGGTTGTATGATTGTTACACTGGCGCGCGCTTATTCCTTCCAACTTCCAACCAACAAGAGATAATGTTAAATATACAATACAGTGTATAGGTACCTACCTACTATGCCAATAAGATTGTTTGTATACGATGATATAAAAAGAATAACGAGAGGAAGAAGAAATGCGGTATAACGAAGTCGTTTCGAGTAGGTACTTATCAAGGAGACATAAACTATTTTCAATAAATCTTTTGATCTTTTAAAAACGTTTATGAGTGAACGTTGACCTCCATTGACATTTACATTTTTTTATCTAGATTGTTGTAAATGAAATATGTAGGTAGGTAGAGGCGATGGCGACAGTGAATAAACATTATTATCTTTATTTATCGTTATTATTCACTATCGGTATTACTCGTAAACTAAACTTACTATCTTTTGTACTTGGTAATGGAGCGTGATTAACGAAAAATTATAAGTAAATTTTTCGACAAATATCTTGAACCTCGCTTCCGGGTGCGTAGAGCGCAAATTTGTGTACCTATATTTGCTTCGTTGGTATACGTGCAAATCGCTCCCCTACGGCTCAAGATATTTGGCGACAACTAGTTCACGCCTGCACGTATTTAGATTATGTCTCTGCAATGCGATTATCTTACAAAAACTTCGTAACATCATCCAGTTAGGAAGCCACTAGCCACGTGATCTAACTGATTGATGTTATTATTTAGAAATTATGTAGGTCGGACTCTATTCGGACCTAAATGTCCATATTATATATTAACAATAAACTAATTAGCTTTCAACGTCGCCTTAATCAAGTAGGTACCTAGTATTGGAAATTTTGACATTCATATTATCATTTATCTGAAAATTGTGTGACGTACGTATTTGTGGACTTTCCGTTGTTAAATTGTACTTTGTATCTTTTTCTTTGTATTCTAATCCAAAGAATTGATAATAAGCAATGTAAGATATATGTAGGTACCAACATACTACAGCAAGACATTTTAAATAGTAAGTACCTACCTATTATTCTCATATTTGTATTGTTGCAATGTTTCACACGTTCAACCTTATATTGGAATATCTGGGGTAATTAGTTTTGTACAAATATACACATCTTTTTTTTTATTTATTAATTTCCATAATACAATATAAAATAAAATATAAAATATTCATGAAATATATAAATGGAATTTATTACCTCACTAGGCAAAGCCTGTTCTGAGGTAATACTAGGCAATAAGTAAGCATAAATTTCAGCTACGTGAATTCTTAACATCTAAGGCACAAAAAAATATAAAAAATACAAATAATAAAGTACAAAAATACACATTTTAAGTCATAAAAAATATAAAAAAGTACATATAAAATACAATTGTAGGTACATGAAAAAATTTATTAGGTGTCTTTGTCTTTGTGTTTTTGTTTTTTTTTTCTCATCATTTACATTTTACTTTATTTTTGTTTTTATTGTTTAATCTCCTTACGTTTCTCTCTTTCTTTCCTTACATACAATCAATCAATCAATCAATCAATCAATCAATCGGTGTTCATTTACATACATAGGTAGGTACAAATATTCATGACTTATTTTCATTTCACGATTATTCAACCTTCTTATATTTCCTTCTTTCAAAATATCATCCCTTACTATTCACTGAATCTGTTCATTCGTTTAATATGTCCAAAACACCTCGACTTCCGGTGGAAGATTGATACGACGAGTTGATATTTTTAAACCACTTTTAGTTTGTTAGGTACGTCCGATTCTCAACGTGTATATTATCACATCACCCATAATATTATATAATATTATGTTGGTTGCCATGAGTTTCTAACTGATGTACTTACTTATGTAGGTATGTACATTTATTTAAATAAATGTACATACCTACATACATACACCTACATATAATATAGAACATATAGAAATTTAGAAGTGGGTGCGCAAAAGACAAATTTTGTTTTATTACTCTGGTTGGTGTGTGCGCAAATCGCCTCCCCGCAGGCCGAAAATTTTCAAGATGTTTGAGGATATCAATATATATATTTTAAAAGTTGATCCAGTTTGTTACAGCTGCCGCTTTAGCTTACACACACCACCTGGTATATAATAAATTATGTATTACAAACAAAACTCTCTTATAGAAGCGATACATAACCTGTGGCACTCGAAACCCCCGAAGGATTCTTGCTTTTGTGTTTTCTGCTTCATCAATTTTAGAAGTAGTCCATTTAGGAGTACTGTCTATAAACGTACAATTTAAACAATAAAAATATGCTGTAAGATAAAGTATGTCTATAATGTATGTATGTATGTATGTATGTATATGAAGGTCTTCTAAGGACCTTCCATTTCCATATTCAACACTTACCATCGTAGCGAGAGAAGCAAATTTCAGACGCAAGAGTTTTCGATATGTCCTGGATTCCGATTAACTCAATAAAGGGGTGAGCGAAGAGTAAAGTTTTAAAGGCAGACTAGAAGGCAAGTCTCGTCAAAAAGTGAGGTCAAACCCTCATGAATACCCATATCATGGATATAATTTTTATATGGAGTTGTATAATAGTATAATATCTTAAGATGTTATAGAACTCCATATGATAATTATATCCATGGAGGGTTTTGATTTCATAGTTTAACGGGACTTGCCTCCCTGGTTATCATAGCAACATTAAAGTATTTTTGAATTATGACCGGTTTTAGAGCGACTTGACTGAACCACCAGTGACCCAGTGTCAGTGTGTGAGGACGCTCTTAGGGTGGAAATATTTTCATTACATAAATAGCGTATTTTCACTTTCGTGCATACATTAAATACCATCATACCATGTCCCTATCATAGATTAGGCAGATAAAACCGATCGCCACACACTTGTTCAATTTTTGTATATTAAAATAGTCTTAGAATTATCTGCAATAGAAACTTAATAAAAGGCTTTCATTTATTGACTTAAATTTTCGTCAATAACAATTTATTCTTAAATAAAATACACACTCTCAACTAGTGATTTTACATTATTTGTAGATTATAATATAATCTTTTGTTGTATTGTTTTAAATGTACTTATACAATTAAACAATACAGCGAATTATCTATTTAGGGTCAAATATTATACATTTTTATCACGCCATTTTTACATTACAAGGTCATTTCAAGGATTCAGTTATATGTACGTAAAAAAATAGTCCAAAACAGTTGTAAGTAATTTATTGGAGGTGTCAACACTCCGATATCTTCGTATGTCAAGGGGTCGCATCAGTGTCTACACATTGTAATTATTTTATAGAATTTGCACTTTTATTATATCTCAATGTCTTTTTGATACTTATAACAATCTTCTGACGCAGTTCTTGAACATGTTATAATTATGCTCTGTGTATTATTCCAATTAAATTCTCTATTTAGAATGATCACACTAATTTTAAGGATTTTTCTGTTCAAAATTTATGTTTTATTTCATATTCGAATATGATATATTATTTATTATCTAAAAAAAATATGAAATGTACATATTTACAGTTATGAACCACTTTAGGTGTTGTACTCTCTCTCTCCCTCCCTCTATACTCACGGTGCGGTGCGACGATATTATACTCTTCAAGATTTGTCACAAACACACGGTACCTACTGTCTGACTGTCTCATCTCACTAGACTTAGGGCCCACTCACATTGGATACGAATTTGGTCGTACGTAAACGTACGATGCTGGTCGTACGAATCGAGTGCGCGCACTGGCTTGCTCACATTGAATACGAATTCGCATCGTACGTATACGTACGATACTGGTCGAGTGCGCGCACTAGATACGGCTTTCTCCGATTTTTGATACGAATTTGATCGTACGTCGACGTACGATGCTGGTCATACAATTTTATGTATTTAAGATTTGGTACACGGATAACAAACAATACACATAAACATAATATCAATCACAACAAAGCTACCGTGCATACAAAAATCACACAAGGCACAGCCTCTCTGTGGGTTAGCCAATTTCTTTTTTTTTTTTTTAGATAAAAATGAATATGTCCTTGTTAAACAAGTACATATACATCTTCCTACGTTCCCTAAAATAAGAAAATAAATGCTTGTGCTATAGGTGAACGAAATCGGTTGAGGTAGGATTCGAACTCGCGACCACTGAATTACTAGCCCAGCGCGCTAATCGCTCTGCCATCGACCCATCTAATTTTATTCCCATTTATTTATTTATTCATTTATTTAATATTTCTTCTCGGACAACTAACAGATACTATGTCAAATATTTATTTAACACGCACCCAATAACAAGTTGCCACATTCTGGAGACTTACGATATTAGTCGTCTCACAGATCCAGACTGAAAACACAATTAAAAACTGTGCCTCCACCGAGAATCGAACCCGGGACCTTTGGATCAGCAGTCAGATACCCAACCAACTGAGCAACGAAGGCCGACAATTGTAATATATATAGACAAAATTATCTTGTTTATAACATTTTATAATAACATATTCTCTTCACATAGCACAAAACATCACAAAACCTTGGGGTAAGCAAATTATAAAAAACAGGTAACAACACATGAAGAGAAATTTAAAATAACAGTTTACAAAGATAAAAATACCAAGTCATAAAAAAATATTTACTTATTTGAATTCGGATCAAATTGCATAACGTAATCAGAAATCTCATAAACATTTGTGTCCAAAAACAAAATTTTCTGTATCCATTTATGTGTAATCAAAGTACGAACGGAGCAAAATATCCAAACAAGTTTGGACCGATTTCGTATGTCGGAACTATACGCACGTCAACGTACGACTAACTCGCACCTAGTGTGAGCACTCTCATAGTGCTCAAAGGAACGGGATTATTCGTGCGTTTTCGACGTTTTCGTACGTATTCGGACGACTGAATTTCGTACGTAAACGTATCCAATGTGAGCATGTCCATGAGCGAACTCAGACGTCGTAACAATTCGTGCGTATACGTACGACCACAGTACGACTACGTACGATCACGTACGACCAACTCGCATCCAGTGTGAGCACTCTCATAGTACATCAAGTATCGGGATCGTTCGTGCATTTACGTACGTTTACGCACGAGCGAAATTCGTACGAAAACGCATCCAATGTGAGCGAGGCCTTACTTACCACACAATACACATTCGCACACACACACACACACAATATTTTAACAATTGATAAAAAGGTGAATATTTTACTTACCGTGCAAGAGCTTTCTATGGATGATTTTAATTAAAGATAACTCACAAATATACAACTCGACAAACTACTTACTAACAATACTAAAAATAAATAACTTTTACGGCGACAGAACTAAGGTGAAGATATTACCGAAACATATTTTACTTTTAAGTTACTTTATTTTCCTTGTTTTTGTTCTAATTTACATCTTCTATATTATAAATTTGAATGTTTGTATGTATCTATGTATGTGTTGAATGCGCTCCTAAACCGCTCATCCGATTGCGATGAAACTTTGGTGAACTGTCGAGAGTATACCAGGGATGGTTTCTGGATCAAAAAATTTCTTCTTCTTCTTCATCGAGTTTTAGGTCATTTTACCTATGAAGGTGGACTATCCTGGGAACCGTTCATCCGATTGCAATGAAACTTTGGTAAATTATCGAACGTATGCCCGGGATGATTTCTGGATTTAAAAAAATTTCTTCTTCTTCTTCATCGGGTATCTCATTTTACTTATGAAGGTGGACTATCCTGAGAACCGTTCATCCGATTGCAATGAAACTTTGGTGAATTGTCGAGCGTATGACCGGGATAGTTTCTGGATTAAAATTTTTTTCTTCTTCTTCTTCTTCATCGGGTATCAGGTCATTTTACCTATGAAGGTGGACTATCCTGGGAACCGTTCATTCAATTTCAATGAAACTTTGAAGAATTGACGAGTGTATGCCCGGGATGGTTGCTGGATTAAAAAAAATTCTTCTTCTTCTTCTTCATCGGGTATCAGGTCATTTTACCAAAGAAGGTGGAGTATCCTGGGAACCGTTCATTCAATTTCAATGAAACTTTGATGAATTGTCGAGCGTATGACCGAGACCTACTGAAGGGACGGGAGGTAATGAAGGGACGGGAGGTAATGAAGGGACGGGAGGTAATGAAGGGACGGGAGGTAATGAAGGGACGGGAGTAACTGAAGGGACGGGAGTAACTGAAGGGACGGGACTAACTGAAGGGACGGGAGTAACTGAAGGGACGGGAGTAACTGAAGGGACGGGAGTAACTGAAGGGACGGGAGTAACTGAAGGGACGGGAGTAACTGAAGGGACGGGAGTAACTGAAGGGACGGGAGTAACTGAAGGGACGGGAGTAACTGAAGGGACGGGAGTAACTGAAGGGACGGGAGTAACTGAAGGGACGGGAGTAACTGAAGGGACGGGAGTAACTGAAGGGACGGGAGTAACTGAAGGGACGGGAGTAACTGAAGGGACGGGAGTAACTGAAGGGACGGGAGTAACTGAGGGAGGTACTGAAGGGACGGAAGGTACTGAAGGGACGGGAAGTACTGAAGGGATGGGAGGTATTGAAGAGTCTGAAGCGACGGGTGGTTATGGAAGACAATTTTTAATTATACAGGCAATACGAAGTTTGCCGGGTGTTCACTAGTATATTATAAATTTGAATGTTTGTATGTATCTATGTATGTGTTGTATGCGCTCCTAAACCGCTCATCCGATTGCGATGAAACTTTGGTGAACTGTCGAGAGTATACCAGGGATGGTTTCTGGATCAAAAAATTTTTTCTTCTTCTTCTTCATCATCGAGTATTAGGTCATTTTACCTATGAAGATGGACTTTCCTGGGAACCGTTCATCCGATTGCAATGAAACTTTGGTGAATTGTCGAACGTATGACCGGAATAGTTTCTGGATTAAAAAATTTTTCTTCTTCTTCATCAGGTATCAGGTCATTTTACCTATGGAGGTGGACTATCCTGAGAACCGTTCATTCGATTGCAATGAAACTTTGGTGAATTGTCGAGCGTATGACCGGAATAGTTTCTGGATTAAAAATTTTTTCTTCTTCTTCTTCATCGGGTATCAGGTCATTTTACCTATGAAGGTGGACTATCTTGGGAACCGTTCATTCAATTTCAATGAAACTTTGATGAATTGTCGAGTGTATGCCCGGGATGGTTTCTGGATTAAAAAAAATCTTCTTCTTCTTCTTCATCGGGTATCAGGTCATTTTACCGATGAAGGTGGACTATCCTGAGAACCGTTCATCCGATCGTAATGAAACAATGGTGAATTGTCGAGCGTATGACCGGTACCTACTGAAGGGACGGGAGGTAATGAAGGGACGGGAGGTAATGAAGAGAATGGAGGTACTGAAAGGTCTGAAGGGACGGGAGTAACCGAAGGGGCGGGAGTAACCGAAGGGACGGGAGTAACCGAAGGGACGGGAGTAACCGAAGGGACGGGAGTAAACGAAGGGATGGGAGTAACCGAAGGGACGGGAGTAACCGAAGGGACGGGAGTAACCGAAGGGACGGGAGTAACCGAAGGGACGGGAGTAACCGAAGGGACGGGAGGTACTGAAGGGATGGGAAGTATTGAAGAGTCTGAAGCGAAGGGTGGTTATGGAGGACGATTTTTAATTATACAGGCAATACGAAGTTTGCCGGGTGTTCACTAGTTTTTTATAAAACAAGTACATATATACATCCTCATACATTCCCTAAATTAAGCATATTCTTGTGCTATATGCGAAAGAAATCTGTCGAGGGCAGGATTCGAACTCGCGGCCACTGGATTACTAACCCAGCGAGCTAACCACTTAGTCACCACATTTTATGTACCTACATTGTTTTGTTTTCTGAATTACTTTGTTTTATTTTTTTTTTCTTTTTTACATTATTTTAATTTTAAAATGGTAGGTGTAATTAATTGTATTGTATGTATAATTTGATTGTAATTACATTTTACGATAGAGATTTCAATGACAAACTAAAAATAATAAGTATATTGTAATGTAAAGGGTCCGTGAATGTGGAGGCAACATATATATACATATAATGTAAGTGTAGTGTACGTACCTACCTACATATAGTAGGGCGGGTGCATGGAATGGAACATAACATACGTAGTACAGTACAGTAGGTAGGTAGGGTTCTATGTGTTGTGTTGATGACGGAGACAGATGTTTGGTTTTAGTTGAAGAGACGCTTCTCACGCGCGTGTACATAATTATATTGTGTCTTATATTTACCTATATATAAAATAGGTACAAGATTAATATCAATATAGGTACCTACCTATTATTTTTTATCAATTATTATTGTCGGTTTAATTCTAACCTAACCTAACCATACCTTTAGCAAACAAGTTAGTTAGGTATATCTACTATATGACGCTGCTATTATTGTGTGCCAATTAAATATAATATATAAACGTGTGCAAATTTGTAATAAAAAAGTGTGTTTTTGTTTATGTTTTAATGTGTTTAAATTGATATGAATATTGGCATGAGGAGTTATACTATTCAGGTACCTATATCTACCTATATGTTTTATATATAATGTACCTAATATTATATTAGTCTGTCTGTCTGTCTGTGTCATAGATGTTAATATTAAAATATTATTTATCTTTAAACTATTGTTCCCCGATTCACGATAATGAATGGAGGTACATAATATTAACCTAATTTTCCTACATCCCATCTCTGCCTTTTATTTCATTTTTCAGTCCTGTAACTTAGGTAATAACCGAAAAATATGTTGTAAGTTAAAAAAATACATAATTTTTTCCCACGATTTATAAGATTAAATAAAAGAGTGTAAATTTAACATAAAAATCAAATATCTGAAAGTACAAGGAAGTAAAATATTAACGTATTGTAGGTACCTATGTACAATGAAATATAGGATTAAATACTAATAGCTGGTGTCCCCTATGTAGCCATGTTAAATAAAATATGTATTATCCAACTGTCGATTTGTTCAAGAGAACTTTCTTCTCTTGACATATCGACAATGTTTCAAGCCAGGATATGCGAGATTTGTATGTAGGGTCTATATTTTTCACGGCTTTTCCAAAACTTTGAAATCAAAAACACCAACATTATTATTTATTATTTATTTCTTAAGGTTACATACAGTTTTATAATATAACATATATTTTCAAAATGAATTAATTAATACAAAAACCAAGATTGTAACGCCAATTACTATGTTAGGGTCATACAATCAAAATATATAACTCTATATGATTATGTATATACCCATAGAAAAAATATATTTGTACAAAAAAAGGAAAATTTCCGTGGGTATATATGTACATACAAAATGACAAAATTAGAGGCTTAGCAGCATATATGTTCCATATACGGATTTACTCAGTCAGAATTCGGAGTAGAACATTTCGTGTGTCTGTGTGTCCCCCTCCCCCTATTAACTTTTGATCCGCTCAATTTACAGAGCCGAAAATTTCAGAATATATAAACAGTAATAGGCCTACAAAACTTTTATACTCAGAATTTTGAATTTTTGTTTCAGTCAGGGGTTATCAACTTTTGAATTTTTATTTTATTTTCCATATATATCTCAGAAACCATAAAAGCTAGAACGCTGAAAATTTGTATGAATATAGACAAATACAAAATTTCAAATTTAATTTTTCAAAAAAATTCCAAAGTTTCTTAAACATTTTTTATTGAGAAAAATATTTTTTATGACAAATTTATGAGTTTAACTACCTATATTTCCAAAGTTTTTCAAAATATCGAATAAAGCCGAAACACCCCAACTTGATAATTTAATTTTCTATAAAAAATATTAACATTGTAATAGTACATCTCAAGTTTTTTTAACATTTCATTCTATGGCAGTCGCCTATACACAATATCTAAGAACTTGGACTGACCTCCATACTATCCTTTCTTGACATACACACCTACATGTGTTGTATAGAAAACAAAATATCTTAAAACATTCAATAATTTGTATTTATGGGTTTATTGTTTGGTACTTATTCTTCAACTATAGGTACATTGTATCGCTATCGACAATTGGATCTCATGTGTTACATGCAACTAGTTATATAAAATATGACTAGTAAGTATATATTTGTTATCCATAAAATAGTTTTCCTGTATAAATACATACATATATAATGATATTAGGTATAAATACATACACCATACTCAGGAAATTACAATTATATATTAGTATTCAACAATAACTACTTCAAATTATTAACAATATTATGTCGTATACTATGCCGTATTGTGTTTGCAATGC
>OY754974.1:37581901-37674174 GCA_963576475.1 Molanna angustata | reverse complement strand
CAATGCTTTTTGAGTAACACATAAAAATATTTGATTTAATTGGGAACCATGTGATTCATATAAATTACACCAACATAGTGAAGTTGTCTCTTTCTATGGCTCTGAAATAAAAATCATCAAATTATGGCCGACATTGAGACCCAGTTGATCTGTTTTATGTGATCCCATATGTTTGTTGAGGTTATGATTGTGATTGCAGAAAGTTGAGATTGTGTACATATTTAGTGTGGAACGGGAACAAACACCTGGTTCATAATTGCATATAATTGTCAATAAAAATTGTTAAACTGCTAGCCCTAGAATAGTATGATTTCCTACTTGGGCAGGCAGCAGTAATGTACTTATTGTTGTCATTATATAATATATGGTAAATAAATAAATAAAATACCTATTATGATATTCTGAGAGTTTTATAATACTTTCTATATTTGCAGATTAATAGTTTTTATATTTATTACTGCTACTACTAATAAGTAAAACGACTAATTATTTGTCTGTAATCTATGTGATGTATATGAACAAATTCAAATGGGACCAATAATGAGATAATAATAATAAACACTTCCTTGCACCCTGCGAAAGTGGCGAGTTTATTGCCATATGGCAATTTCTTTCAACTAACCAGTGTTTCCAACCCAGAGAAGCAATATTAGCGTGGGAAATTAGTTTAAATAAATATCTCCTCTGCTGGGGATCGAACCCAGGACGCCCGCACAGAAACCAAATGGCTTACCAACCGTGCTACGGCGGTCCTATACCTTCTTTATAATAAAAGAAATGATCAAAATTGGTTGTTGTAAAGAATTGTTGCTGAACATCACGTTGAATTGATAACCTAACATTGGTTTATATAATACATGTCATATCTAGTCCAGTACCTTCCAGTAGAATAATCTCTCTAACATGTACATATTTTTATTTGATAAGTTATTGCCCTTCTAATCTACTTGCACTTTGATAAGTTATTGCCCTTCTAATCTACTTGGACTACATAAGTAATGATACTTCATATTGGCTTTACTGGGAGGTCTTTTGATTTGTGAAATTATTTTCACTGGGGAGCAATATATCTAAAGTAGACCTTAGCATTTTTCTTAGCAAATTGCCACATTCTGTAGACTTATAATTTTTATCATCTCGCAGATTAAGACTGAAAACACTATTAAAAACTGTGTCTCCACCTGGAATCGAACCCGGGACTTGTAGCTCAGCAGTCGGATAACTCATCCTTTTAACCACAAAATCCGACAATGACGATTTATTATAATCAAATTAGTATTTATTTTTACTTTATACCCAGAGACGTGATTTGTCCATTTTGTATTAAATAAATACTCTCACTGACTGACTACTAACACACAATTGTAACATCAATATAATATAATCCAACAAAACTCAAGTATTCTAGAAATCTACAAATGAAATACAGTACAAATCCTTTGTCCTTTTAGTCCATTACATCTCTTGTTTAGATTGTTAATTGTATTAATGCAAATTCCTAATAAATAAAAAAGTAAAATAACCTCCTTTTCCTCACTGCTATGTGAGATCAGTGTTATTTTTATTATTCAATTTTTTAACTCTTCTTTTTTTTTTCTTACTCCTTTATTTTTTTTTTTTTTATCAATTTATTTCTCACTAAATTTTACCAATTTAACTTAGAGACCTCACATTGCTCGGGTTGGTTGGAAGAAGTTGCCTTATGGCAATAAACCTGCTTTTGTACACATGTACATAAGTTATATAATTAAATAAATAAAATACAATTTATTTTCAACACTGCAGCTTCTTTGTCAGAGTTACGAGTCACAAACAACATTGGGTAAAAGTCCCAGAAGAAATGAGTATAACTTTGTATTGAAGCACCCTGTTTTTAGCAAATTTCAGAGCTATGTTTCATTTCCAATAAATGACAAATGGCATCCTCTTCCATAGTCAATAATTGAACCAAAATAATCTATGGTGTCACTATATTTAGTGATTGTGCATTTGGTGCAGTAGTAAGACCCAAGCACACTGAAATGTCTGTATTTGAAGTGAAGCGTTCGTTAGACTTTCAATTATTTTATTTTATATAATTTATCTTTAGTTTTTTTGTGTGTTGGTAATTATGTGAATCTACCTTGCCAGAAAACAGCTTTTCTGTTTGACAGTAAAATATAGTTTTAATTCTTTTTTTTATAAAAAAATCCTACATTAATAATACATAGGTATGTATCTTCACCACCCTCTCTTTATTCTATTGATTTAATTATCTTTATTATCTAAATAAGATAAGATAATAAAAGTGTATAAATATGTGTCCTGTAGTAATTCAAATAATACAATAAATTATTAATAAGCCAGTACATAACAAAAGCCAGTTTCCTAAATTGTTATTATTGAAGTGTTTTTTTGTTTGAAGGCTTCTTAACGCAACGTCCTACGTGAGCGATCTGAACGCGAACTCGAACTCGAAGCGGTGTGTCGCGAAAATAACAAACAGTTGATGTCGGCGATTAGTTGGTTTGATATTTTCGCGCGAATTGGACGCGGTGCCATAGTTTTTTTTTTTGTTGCCCATTGTTGTGGTCGCACCGCATTGAATTCGCGCATAACCGCTTCGGCTCGCGTTCGCTTTGAATCGCCTACGTAAGACGTCGCGTAAGTTTATATTAAGTAAACCGGCTGATTGGTTTTATTATTGCAACATAATGAAGAGTCTACGTAATATTATTCCAAGTATAGATACATTATATCAGTTGATTATTAATTCTACTAGATTGTCTTTGGTGTATGTATTTTCATAATTATAATATTCTACTTATATTAATATATTTGTCATAGTTATTTAGTTGTAATATTGTATTATCTCTGTATGTTATGAAAATAAAATTAAGGTCTTTAAAAAATCTGTTTTATAAAATATAGATGAGGGGTGGCAGAGTGGTAAGCATGTTGGGTTAGTAATCCAGTGGTCGCGAGTTCAAATCCTGCCATGACCGATTTCGTTCACTTACATATAGTACAAGTATTTATGTATGCTTAGTGTAGGGAATGTATAAGGATGAATATATACTTGTTTTAAGAACATATTAATTTTTAAATAAAAAAATGTGTTGAATCAACAATTTTTAAAAATAATGTACTTACTTTTATTTTTTAACTTTGTTTCCTGATTTTTTTCTTACCACAGACAAATCTGATACTAATTTCTTCTACTTTTGTTACTAAACTATGATGGTCTATCTATTTATTTCCAAAATAAGTTCCTATTTGTTGACTTAAATTATCATTGATTATTTATCTTTTTCAGACATCTCGAGTCCAACCAGAGAATCCCGCCAAGTTCCATGGATAACCCGATATGTCCTTATCGAAAAGAAAATTTCAATCTGGCAATAAAAATTAAAGAGGATGGAGACCATCCTGATGGACACAATAGGGACAGAGGACAGGATCAGGGAGGGAGTAGAGACAGAGTGGAACATGCTGGACCATCAGAAGACCTCAGACGTGAGGAGGACCGTTTTGCCACTATGGAAAATTGGCCTTGCAAGGAATATCTGGACGCACAAGATGCCGCACGTTGCGGTCTCTACTATACTGGGATCGGCGACACATTAAAATGTCATTTTTGCCGCATAGAACTCAAACAATGGCAACAAGGAGATGACGTAGAGGCAGACCATGGACGTTGGTCACCTTCGTGTCCCCTGTTACTTGGCAAGCCTGTGGGGAATGTTCCTCGAGGAAGAGACGAATGTGGGAGTGCACAAATCTCAGGACGTCCGGTGCACCCGGCCTATATGTCTGAATCATCCAGAATTTCATCCTTCACAGGATGGCCCGCCCGTATGAAACAAACCCCCTCTGCTCTGGCTGATGCAGGTTTCTATTACACAGGAAATGGAGACCAGACAATATGTTATTACTGCGGTGGTGGACTCAAAGACTGGGAGGACGAAGATAATCCTTGGGAACAGCACGCTATCTGGTTCCGTCGTTGTCCTTACCTAAAGGCGGTTAAAGGAGAAGAATTCATCTCAAGTGTTAATTTGAAAAATGAATCATCTTCTCCACTCTCAACCTCTCCCTCTGTTGCCCCCGCCCCCGCCCCTGCTCCTGTGCAAGTACTGGCCACAGTACAGATGGACAGAGCAGAAGCCACTTCCCCAGAGGAAAGTAAGCTGTGCAAGATCTGTTATGATCGGGAACATGAAGTGTGTTTTGTGCCGTGTGGTCATGTGGTGGCTTGTGCCAAGTGTGCTATGTCTGTCACAACATGTCCAGTGTGTCGTCAACCATTTTCCAACCTTGTCAAATTATTTTTTTCTTAACATTCCACGTCATGAATCTATTTAGTCGTTTCAACAAAACATATGGATATACTCGATGAGGGGGGGGGGTAGATGTACCACCGATACTTCTACCCCCCCCCCCACTAACCCAACCAACATCTATCTAACATTTGTTTTTTTATTTATGTTTCAAATAATTGTATGGATGGATCATTCTATGTCAATTACCAACACTTATTGACTAATATTATACATACTCCTACCAACTGTATGTACCTATACAAATGTGGGAAATATATAATCAACTTAAATGGTTCTGTTTTGCAAACAGCACCGAGAGCACCGGTCAACAAACTGTGACCAGTTGATAGAATGGTCAAAGCTCTAAATTAACATAATATGAAACATTCCAATGTAGAAACAAAGAATGTATGAAGTTTAAACTGAAATATTGAAACAGTTTATTGATACAACAATATTCTGTTACATTATATAATATATACTCATCACATACTGTTTTGTGAAATTACTTTATTATCTTTATTCTGAAACAAACAAACAAACATCATGGATAAGATAAAATGATATGTATCATGTTAGGAATATAGAAAACAATATTAATATTATGGAATTGTAATTTGATCTTTATATTACTTACTGTATGATTTATAGATTCAATAAAAGTATGCTTTCAATTTTATAATTTCCAATGTAAATTTATATAATTTTCAAATAATATATATTTTGTAAATCAATTTGGTTAGAATTGTTAAATTCAGACAGACTGGTTGATAATATGCATGAGGACAAAGTGGTTATATTCCATATAGAATTATGGACTTTATACAACCTCTGACTCTTCTCATGCTGTACTCACCTCACCTCACCACACCACACCACACCACACCATACACATATTAATCATCACCAGAGTGAATTTCATTTTATTTTATGGTAAATAAAGATTCATAGATCAATTTGACTATTCTTTTTCTCATACATTAATATATTAACGTTTATGTTCAAGTCGACCAGATTTAATTTCTGTCACGTCTGGTAATAAACAATGTAAATTATTATATAAAATTCATGTTTCATTTTTAATTTTATATTATCTTTATACTTATGTATATGTATAGACATTACTGTTAGGTGTTATTTTGTATAAAGATGTATATACCTACCTACCTACTTACTATCTTATCATTCATCTCATCATGTTATTAGAAATCTTTATTCATACCTATATTATTATTTAAATAAATACAATACCTAATTTCTCAATCAGTTAGTCTTGATAAGATCAAGTAATAATTAATCAATATTATTTGTATGTACATATTAGTATGTCTACTCTACCTACGTATTATATCAAGTGATGTATGTATATATATATATATATATATATATATATATATATATATATATATATATATATATATATATATATATATATATATATATATATATATATATATATATATATATATATATATATATATATATATATATATATATATATATATATATAACTCAACCACAGCTCAGTGTCCACAGAGACTAGGCAGCAGCCAGCCTACAGATACAATTTGTATTCTCTACCAATGACATTGTTATTGCTGACGATTCAATGCATTCCTATACAAAATACTACTATCCGTTATTAATTAGTTTGATGTTTGTATGTGTTACTTATCTATATGTATATTAATTTCTTGAAAACTGTCATATGCATCATCATCATTATTATTTAATTCTGATGACTAAAATTAAAAGACATCAATTGAATCATATCCATGTTTATTTTCTGATGGAAACATTTTGTTGAATCATCTTCAATGAAAGTTAGTAGGTACCTACTTTGTTTTATTTTTTATAATAATGGTATCAATATAGGTATCTACTTACTTTGTTTTTACAGAAACACCTCAACTTGTGAGTTTGAATGGATATAAAAAGTACAAATAATGTCATGTCTATTTTAAAATGGCAACAATGTCATGTCGGTTGTGTGAACTAATGAAACAATTGTATTTATCTAATTTGCATATGTAATCTGAGAGAGAATAATTAATTGATACAATAATGTACCTGTCTTGTTTTATATTAACTATGCATTGTGTATGTATTATGTTTGTGTTAATTATTTCATTATCTTAATGATACTTTATTTGTAAATTTAAAGTGGTGATAAAATTAAATACATATTAAAAAAAGGTACTTGAAATATTTGTTTAAACAAAGAATTATTTTATTTATCTATTGTTTGTTGATAATAAATCATATTGTGGTTGTTTGTTCAATAATAATAGATATGTAAACATGTTTATTCCCGGAGTGGTTTTTATAAAAAAATAATATCACATTCAATTTATTTATTTATTAATTTCTTTGTCCTTAATTCATATTTCTTATTATTAATTATAATTTAGAATTGAAACTTCTTATCACAAATATGTACATACATTATGACATGTAATATTGTAATAAAATAGGTACTTAAACATTATTTATTCATACCTTCATCTTGAGACTATATTTACTGTTTAAATATGCTTCACACAAATTACTTATTCATTGGGTGTTTTTTTACATTTCAATAATGTCAGGTACAGTATTATAAAATACTCAACACATGATATATTTGAAAAAATCATTATTTTCATTGAGTTAATTAAATATTTCTACAAACGACACAAGTTCTGACATAATATGAGAAAAAAATGTTTCAATAACTCCATGTATGAATTTTCTTGTAATATGTTTTGTTGTCCATTGGTATAAATTTAAAAATCTTATTGTAACTTTATTATACCCAATTATTATTACTTTAAATATATGAAAATAAACGTGTCAATAATAATATTAGATTGGAATTGCATATTATCATAGATTACCTATAATATAAATCTTGAAATTAAATTTGTATTTTTTTATTAATATTCATGTGAATGATAATCTAATATGACCAGACACCATAAAATATTTATTTAGTAATTAAAGTTTATGTGTTAATAATAAATACACCTTAATAGTGGGATTTTTGTTAATACAAATGATAAAATACATTAAATAAGATTACTATATACTGTGCACAAGTACATGTCATGGTCGCAGTGTGGGACAATGAGTGTAGATCCCACCCATATTTATTATTGGCAGATATTTTGTTTGAACATAGGAACTTATTTTGACGAAAACAATGTTGAATTTTATTTAAGTAATCAAATATTGGGTCGCCCGATCAAAGAAAATTAATATAAGATCACATTTTTAGGATAATATGATCCGATGTTTACCAAATTGAATATAATCAGAGCTTAATTCTAAGTTTTTTGCCAACAGGAACATATAACAAACTTCTCCTATGTTTCCATTAATCTATAGGTACACATGGTGCTATAAAAATGATTGTACGTTATTTTCTTGTCATTTTTCAAGGCATAAATCAATCTCAGTTCTTCGTCTTGCACATAACTATTTTCAATATAAGTGTATGATATATAATAGATGTAAAATTTTCTTATTAAATAAATATCTTGTGTTATTTCTTGGTCTGGCGATTTCAAGAAATGTACAGTTCGTGTTTGGTAAAAATTTATAATAAAATTGTGAATAAAATATGTGTCATTTTCATTTAATAATCAATAGTTACAACCAAATAATAAAATTTGATAGTGGATATAGGGGCACATCAGCCTTAGCTGCCGCTTCGTCTATTAATAAATAATAATAAAACAATTATCCAACTGTCGATTCGTTCGTGAGAATTCAATTCTCTTAATGAATCGACATTATTAAGCCAAGATGCGTGTACGAAGGAAAATTTTGTATGGTGTAGTGGACTTTTTGCAAGCTAATAACACCAACTAGAGGCCTCGCAGCATATATGTTCCCATACATGGATTTACTCAGAATTCGGAGTAGAACATTTTATGTGAGTTTTGTGTATGTGTCTGTCTGTGTGTGTCCCCCCCCCCTTATAACTTTTGATCCGCTCAATTCACAGAGCCCAAATTTTTAGAATATATAAACAGTAATAGGCCTACAAAACTTTTATACTCAGAATTGTGAATTTTGTTTCAGTCAGGGGTTATCAACTTTTGAAATTTTGATTTATTTTTCCATATATCTCAGAAACCGTAAAAGCTAGATCGCTGAAAATTGGTATAAACATAGACAAATACAAAATCTCAAATTAGTTTTTTTTTTTTAATTCCAGGGTTTCTCAAACATTTTTTATTAAGAAAAATATTTTTTTTATGATAAATTTATGAGTTTAACTGCCTATATTTCCATTTTTTTTTAAATATCGAAAAAAGCCGAAAGACCCCAACTAGAAAATTTAATTTTCTATAAAAAATATTAACATTGTATTAGCACATCTCAAATTTTTTTTAACAATTTTTATAAAAATTGAATTTAGTGACGACATTGCTTCATACAATTTGTATGGAAGTAGCCTACTCACAATATCTAAGAAGACTTAATAATTTGATACTAATCGTCAAACATACATACATACCATCATGCTGTTTTCACATTCTGGGTAGGATCAAAGGACTGACCTCCATACTATCCTATCTTGACATACATACCTAGGTACATGTGTTGTATAGAAAACCATATATCTTAAAATATTAAATAATTTGTATTTATGGGTTAATAGTTTGGTACCTATTCTTCAACTGTACATACTATCACTATCGACAGTTGGATCTCATGTGTTACATGCAACTAGTTTTATTATACTTCTTTTAGTATTACGTAGTTAATCCAACTGTCGATTCGTTCATGAGAATTCAATTCTCATAATGAATCGACATTATTAAGCCAAGATGCGTGTACGAAGGAAAATTTTGTATGGTGTAGTGGACTTTTTGCATGCTAATAACACGAACTAGAGGCCTCGCAGCATATATGTTCCCATACATGGATTTACTCAGAATTCGGAGTAGAACATTTTATGTGAGTTTTGTGTGTGTGTGTGTGTCCGTCCCCCCTTATAACTTTTGATCCGCTCAATTTACACAGCCCAAATTTTCAGAATATATAAACAGTTATAGGCCTACAAAACTTTTATACTCAGAAGTGTGAATTTTTGTTTCAGTCAGGGGTTATCAACTTTTGAAATTTTGGTTTATTTTTCCATATATCTCAGAAACCATAAAAGCTAGAACGCTGAAATTTGTTATAAACATAGACAAATACAAAATCTCAAATTAGTTTTTTTTAAAAAAATCCAGGGTTTCTCAAACATTTTTTATTAAGAGAAATATTTTTTTTATGATAAATTTATGAGTTTAACTGCCTATATTTCCAGATTTTTTAAAAATATCAAAAAAAGCCGAAACACCCCAACTAGACAATTTAATTTTATATAAAAAATATTAACATTGTACATCTTGCACATCTTAAATTTTTTTTAATAAATTTTAATAAAATTGAATTTAGTGACGACATTGCTTCATACAATTTGTATGGCAATCGCCTACACACAATAACTAAGAAGACTTAATTGTTTGATACTAATCTCCAAACATACATACATACCATCATTCTGTTTTCATATTCTGGGTAGGATCAAAGGACTGACCTCCATTCTATCCTATCTTGACATACATACATATGTAGGTACATGTGTTGTATAGAAAATCAAATATCTTAAAATACTAAATAATTTGTATTTATGGGATTATAGTTTGGTACTTATTCTTCAACTATATATACTATCGCTATCGACAGTTGGATCTCATGTGTTACATGCAACTAGTGATAAATATATTTCAGAGATATAAGTACATTTATCAATACTGATAGCAGTTGAAAAGACAGTAGCATACAAGCTGCCAATCACCATTCATAAGACCTACTTTGTATGCTCATTCTGGCATCAGTTCAGTCCATGACTGTGGTCAGACAGATTGTGTACAGTGTTGATTGATGGACTTACCATCCAGACTGAATGTGTCAAATAATGTATTTCATCAGTCACCTTGTAGACATCAATAGAAATGCACACTGCTATAAACTGTTTGTTGTCTACACAAACCCCCCTTCCGCTACTAAAAACTTAACATTTACAAAACTTCTTATCTTTATATTTATATGCTTTACATGTGGGTAGGTATCCATTGCACATAGACTGATTTATAGTAGCTTATGAAACACGCATGAATCGTGTTTCATTTTAAAAGTTAATTCACACCTTTCTCTAGTTATTCTACATTGTGGGGAAATGTGTAGTAAATGTACAATATATTTAAAAATGCTGGTAACGCAAAGGTATCATCATCATCAGTGACTCCACAGCCCAGGATGGGCCTTGGCCTCAAGGAATCGTCTCCATTGCACCCTATCCATGGCCTTTCCAATTCCGCACACCGGCTATCTGAAGGTCACTCTCGACTCCATTCATCCATCGTAGTTTCGTCCTTCCCACACTTCTTCCCTCCGGACGCGTTGTGAGGATTTTTTTTGGTGTCTGGTCATCTTCCATAGCATGCACGTGTCCTAACCAGCGGAGCCTCCCTATTTTTATCGTTTGGACGATATTTGGTTCCTTGAATAGGCTCTAGTTCATGGTTGTACCTGATTTATTCACGTGCCTTGATCGCAGAGGGGACCAAAAATTTTTCTCAATTTTTTTATGTGTAACGCAAAGGTATATGAGAGTAAAAATAAAAAAAAAGAATTACAAAGTATCAATGAAAACACTGCCTCAATTGCTGAAATCAAAAGTTGGAAAATAATTATCATCCGTGACTACAACTCAGGTTGGGTCTTGGCCAGTTCTAAATACCTATGCTATAATTATCCTTCGCAACTTCGTTCAACCACCAAAGCTTTGTTCTTCCAGTTCTCCTTTTCCTCCTGGTGCCCCATTTAAAATCACCGTTGGGATGTCTCCTTGGCCCATTTTTTGTACATGACTGGCCTACTTCCCAGAGAGATTATTGGGAGACTCATGAAACCCCTGGTTGAATCTGATAAGCTACTCTCCACTGTCACAAATTGGGCCATATATCCTCCGCAGCACCTTCCTTTCAAAAGTAAATAGAGTATTACTAGTAAGTGTGTTCTGTGAGTATTACACAAAGAGAATATAACCTTACGGATAAGTATTACACATTGAACTATTAGCAGGGCCTCCAAGCCCCCAGGGCCTCCAAGCCCCAAACAAATATTTCTCACCATGTACATATGGGTATATAGAGATAGATATATATCTATGTCTCTCTTTTCCAATTTTAGTTCCCCACGTAAATTGTTGGTGGCGTCGAACCTATAGGAGGTGGCGCCGAATCTGGTGGTGGCGCGCGCTACCACCGTGAAACTAATAGTAAAAAATATTTTCGCCTGTTTTTTTATGTTATTATTATTTTCTGAAGTATGGTATGTAAAAACATATTTTTAAGTTTCGTATTAATTTTTTAATAAATTAATCAATATTTATATATTTTTTTAATACAAAAAAAAACATAAAATTAATAAGTTACATTACAATTTTACTAATGAACTATGGGAACAGATTTCATCATATGGCAATGTTTCAACATTTTCAAAGTAGCGTCTAGTCCCAGCTCTTATTTTCTGCATTATTAGGATAGGTTTGTTTGTTTATAATAATAAGTGAGCGAGTTGCTTTATTAATGGAATTATATATTATTATAAATTAAATTTACATTTTTTATAAAATTTTTCGCATTTAATATAAAATTCCACAGCTCATTTGACTCCATAATACGAGATCTCAACCAATCAGAGAGCCAACCGGAAACCGGAAACAAAATGTTGATTGTACTACGCCACCGCCATCTTTATTTTCTCAAGCCGTGCTGTAGATTTGGCGGGAACTAAAATTTCAAAGTAAAGAGACCTATTTGGCCATGACGTGTTAATGATGTTTTAGCTTAAATTTCGAAGATTTCAACAAAAAAAATTATACTATTAATTCCAAAATAATGAGAATATATTTTTAAAATATTTTATACTGCTAAATAATGAGAACATAATATATTTTTAAAATTATTTTTTACTATAATTATAGTTCCAAAATAATGAGAATATATTTGTAAAAAAAATTATACTACCAATTCCAAAATAAAGAGAATATATTTTTTTAGTCGGAAATTCACCAAAATAATTTATCAGACATTATGTCGTGATTTCAAATCTATAAATACTTCCCAGTTATATTAATAATAAACACATTGTTGTACCCTGCAGAAGTAACGAATTTACTGGCCCTTAGGCAATTTTTTCCAAACTTACCAATGTTTCCAACCCAGAAAAGCATATAATGCATGAGAATAAATTCCTTTCCTGCCAGGATTCACCCGTGACGGAAGATAAATGACAAACCAATTAGACCATGGAGGTTGTATTATGTGCATATACAATATAATTAAGTGTACTTATCTAAATTTCGGGTTAATAAATAAAAGGTAATTGTTTGTAAAAGATGATATTTAATTATTTAAATATACAAAATATAGATTCATATTAGATATATAGATTCATACAAGACAGAAAAAATAACAAAAGCAGGCAACGTTCAAATGACACAAAATAGACTTATAACGTAGAACAAAATAATCAATACTAATGAGAGAAATTTAAAAAGTCATATAGTTTCATACAAGACAGAAAAAATAACAAAAGTAGGCAACGTTCAAATGACACAAAATAGATTTATAACGTAGAACAAAATAATCAATACTAATGAGAGAACTTTAAAAAGTCATATAGTTTCATACAAGACAGAAAAAATAACAAAAGCAGGCAACGTTCAAATGACACAAAATAGATTTATAACGTAGAACAAAATAATCAATACTAATGAGAGAAATTTAAAAAGTCATATAGTTTCATACAAGACACAAAAAATAACAAAAGCAGGCAACGTTCAAATGACACAAAATAGACTTGTAACGTAGAACAAAATAATCAATACTAATGAGAGAAATTTAAAAAGTTATATAGTTTCATACAAGACAAAACAAATAACAAAAGCAGGCAACGCTCAAATGACACAAAATAGACTTATAACGTAGAACAAAATAATCAATACTAATGAGAGAAATTTAAAAAGTTATATAGTTACATACAAGACAAAAAAATAACAAAAGCAGGCAACGTTCAAATGACACAAAATAGACTTGTAACGTAGAACAAAATAATCAATACTAATGAGAGAAATTTAAAAAGTTATATAGTTTCATACAAGACAAAACAAATAACAAAAGCAGGCAACGCTCAAATGACACAAAATAGACTTATAACGTAGAACAAAATAATCAATACTAATGAGAGAAATTTAAAAAGTTATATAGTTACATACAAGACAAAAAAATAACAAAAGCAGGCAACGTTCAAATGACACAAAATAGACTTATATCATTAAAAAGTTATATAGATTCATACAAGACAGAAAAAATAACAAAGGCAGGCAACGTTCAAATGACACCAAATGAACTTATAACGTAGAACACAAAAATTAATACTAATGAGAGAAATTTAAAAAGGTATAATAGAATCATACAAAACAAAAAATAACAAAAGCAGGCATCTTTCAAATGACACAAGATATACTTGTACGTAGAATTTACAATTAATTAGAAATTTAAAAAGGTAAAAATAGATTTATATAAAACAGAAAAAAAATAACAAAAGCAGGCATTTCAAATGATACAAAATAGACTTATAATCTAAAACACAATAATAAATAAATAGAAATAGGTATACAAGAGCCATTATTCACAATAGACATTTCAAATAGTATATAGATTCATACAAATAAGGAAAATAAAATCAGGTAATCTTCAAAATAAGTACATACAATATACTGAAATTTTATAATAACACAGATTACATAATATCTAAAGAATAATAATTTGTAAATTAATATACTACTTCTACTAATTATAATGTTTTCAGTTTTCTTGCATGACATTTTTTCATACAGATAAGCAAATCAAAATCAGGTAATTTTCAAAACAAGTAGGTACATACAATAGACTGAAATTTTACAAAACTAACACAGATTACATAAAATATTATATAAAGAATAATAATTTGTAAATCCATTTCTACTAATTACAATATGTTTTCAGTTTTCTTGTATTACATTTCTTTTTTGTAGAGATTCGATCATTTTGCATTTTGCTATAATTATTTAACAAAATGTTTGATAGTGTTTCCACAATCATACTGTATATTCTGTTATTTGTCATTCCACAAACACATTTTGAATCTAAATCTACATAAAATGAACCAGATCTTAGGCTTAAAAATGTTAATGACAATAACAAGTCTTTTTGGTTGGTATGTTCCAAAAATTTATGATGTAACGCTTTTACATTGATAACATATTCAAATATAGAACACAAATGAAAATAAACAAACTTTACAGACTCAGAGGGGACGATCAAACCTCCTCTTTGTAGAAAATCAAAATACTTATCATTAATTTTAACACCTTTGTTATCAGACACTAAACTAATACACAAGTTACAATTATTCACAATTTTTTTTCTAACACCAAGGGCTGCATAACCACAAACATAAATTTGTGATGATTCATCATTTTCATATGTTTCCAAGTAATTTGATTTCAATATGCATATAAATTCAGAAACATCTACTTCTAAATTGGATTCTTTTTCCAAAGGTGTAAGCGAGTTTTTAATATTGTTTAATGTCTCCGATATATTTTTAGACCTAAACATTTTCCTGACTCTAATTTTTTTCTCCGACTCTACAATTTGTGTATATGATATATGGTAATTTGTACCCGATAACCTTCTGTACAAACTAAATCTTTCTTCGAGCATATCAGTTTGAAATTTTCCTGTTAAAATATATGAAATCGAATAGTTGGCAAATGAAAATTCAATAAATTTTATGAAAGTTAAAACACTCTGATATAATGCATTATAAGTATCACTTGAAAAAAATGTACCATTTGGCAAATTATTCCATTTATCTAACCATTCAGCAAATTTTTTTAAATATACAAGCTTCTCATCAGTTGTCCCCAGTATAGGTGTACATAGATCATTGCGTTTTATTTTACCTTTCATTGTGGTTTTGACATTTAAAATGTCCCACCAATTTCTGATTATTTGCAAAAACATAGCTGTTTCTTTGTATTCATCGAAAAAAGACAAACCAGCAATAGTGGTACAATGAAATATATTATCGACAAAAATCACCTTTTGCCTTTCGAAAGAAGTCGGGTACAAAGATTTAAAATTTAATTTGAAAGCCTTTTTAACTGTACTATTACTTTCTATAGTATACAAATCTCTTAGATCTTGAAATTTAGCATGTCTAATTATTGAATTGTCCTCAAAATCTGGATATGAAAAGGATTTTTTATGATCTTTCATATTAATCCAGTTATTTCGTATATTTTTAAATATGTGCACAAAGTCATAAAACATAAAAATTGGCATATTTGTATACAATGGATTATTAAAATTATCCGACGGAGATATTTTTTTAAACATGTTTTGGTTCACCCGATTATTATCGGTTATAATGCAAGTGACCTTAAATCCAAATTTTTGTATAAAATTCAACACATTTAATGTAATAGCTTTTAAATCGTCGCCAGTAATAGAATTAACAGGTATCAGGCGAACGACTTCTTTAAAACCACCAAAGCATGAAGTAATCATAAAACATTGAACTGTTTTTGCTACTTTTGATAAATCATTGGATGCAAAACCTGCAAGTTTTCTGGATTTATAAGTAACACAGCTACTTATGTAAATTTCATCAATTAATAAACAGACATATTTTTCACGCTCAGAGAGCTCCTGTGATATTTTCTTAAAATATAAATTATTCGACGAATCTGGTGAAACATTAAACGACGAAGAAATGCTCTGTAAATACCTTTTATGAGGCAAATTAAAAAAATCTTTCAATAAACGGTAACATGAAGGAGACCTCGAATACATTATAAAAGCAAATAGCAAAGTAGTCGTGCTATATCGTTTTCTTTTGGTCATTAGTAAATGAACTTGATCCAAAAGCAACTCTAAAGTATTTTTACGTGTATAATCAAGTCCACTGGCAGCATCTAGTGCAAATTTTAAATACATGTGAGCTTTCATAATATTGTTATTAACATTACTTATGCTATTTTCTTCATCACTAACACTGTCATCTTCATTAACACCATATCTTGCTAACAAATTTTCAAATTGTGACCACAAATCCAATTTCATACATGTAGGAAATAACCACTTCAATTCACCATGACAGAGTTCATTTGTTCCGACAAATACTTTAATCCTAAGATTCTGGTCAACGACAACTTGACGACTTAAATATAAATGTTTGTCTACATCATCAATGTTTGTAATATAAAAATATGTCGTGTTATTCACAGTTTTTAAACTCCACTCACTAAGATTTACTTTGGCTTTAATATTTCTTAAAAAATCACTATAGTCGACAATCACATCGCTTTGCAGGAAAAGTTCGACCTGTTCCTCGTGACGTTCTATAATTTTGAACTGTCGGATTTTGGGATCCACTCTTTTTGTTGCCACATTCTTTGTCAGATAACATGGCAAATTTTTAAAAATTCTTGGTATTGCTCCAATAGCCAATTTTGGTTTTCTAGGATGTGATATAATATCACTTTTGTCAAAATGATGGGCACAAACAGCAGCAAAGGCCCCTGGAGTCCAATTCTTGCGTGGAATCGCACGAATCCACGCCTGTCTGCGCACTTCTTCATTAGGAAATTTAAAAACTGTGACTGCACTTTCTTTCTTCAGGGAACTGCTATAATTGGATTTACATCCAGGGACACAGCATCTATGAGGCATCTGAAAATAATAATCACTAATAAATACATTTTCAAAACAAAAAAATCTTTAAGAAATCTAGAGAGGATATTTTGCGGTTGACACGAAAAAAGATACATTGACATTGAACACAATGAATACACAAGAATTTTTAATAAATACAAACTCTACATAATATTCCAAAGGTACCTACAATTATATATTTTTCCTAACGACACAATTTCTTATTATAACAACGACGTATTACACGTGGTCTCGGCCATTACGAAAACAATTTTAGCGACAGATAAACATTATTCAAACTACCTATAACATCATTGTAAATATATAAAAAATATCTTACCTTAATGCTTGTTTAACACCACCAACGTATTTTTTCCAAAACGGTATATAAATATTACTAAAACACGTGAAAAATGATAAATTCAAACGCACAAACACATCAACCCGCTTCCAAAATTCATACTAAATCCATAGAATAAACGTTCGGACTAGATAGAGAACGAAGTCCGGAAACAGGTCTCTTTAACTGTCAGTGTATTTTCTACAGCACGGCTTGAGAAAATAAAGATGGCGGTGACTACGCTAGTCATTTTCAACGGCATAAAAAATCGCCATATTTGTTCGATTTTTGTGTCGTGTTTGTCATTCGTTGCCGTTGTCGAAGTTCTAAATGTTTTATAAAATGGAAAACAAGAAAAAGTCCCATCGCTACTGTAGTGTCGGTTCGTATAAATCGACGGATTTAATACAGAAACAATTCTGTTTCGCGATCGATGGATTTCGTTGTGCGGAAATGATATACTGCGTCACGTTGAAACAATGACTTTTTTGTTGTTTTTCTCCAAGGAATTTTATCAATAACAGCATTTCCGTAAGTACATTATGTTTTCTATCAAACAGTGCAAGTATATTGGTCTTGAATGCGTCATTTTTTAAGGTTAATGTATTAAAAAAAATTGCGTTGGATGTATATCATTTTGGTCAATACAAAGTAATTTTTGTTTTCTATTAAACAATACAAGTATATCGCTCTTGACTGGGTCATTTTTTAAGCTAAACAAGTTGCGTTGTTATGTTTTATTTTGGTGATTTGTGTTTTTGCGTTGATATTTATTTTGTACTTTTACAGATCATACGAGTTGCATGATTGCAAAACACATAAAAAAACAACGCATCGGTTTCCATTGAAGCATAAACACGTGTTTGAGGAATGGAAAATAGAATCCTTTAACCCAAAATTCCTTGGATTAGATGACAAAGAAATCTACAATAAGTTTGAAGTTTGAGACGCAAATCTCTCAGCAGGATTACCAGGTAAAATTGCTACCTTTTATTGTGTTATTTAGATTGTGGCATCACCAATGTCAAATACCTCTTTCTGAATACGATTTAAAGAAAGTTGCATTATAATTAATATATCTGATATAAATAGTTTTGTTTAGTGATTTTATTTATTGTTTGATATATTTTGGTTTGGATACATATATAAATCTTGTGCTATATAAAATACGCATTTTCATGGAAACTACGAAATACTATGAAAATATTGTATATAGATGTATTGATGTGTGTGAAATATTCCACCTCGGTACAGACAAAGCCTAGTGAGGTGGATATATAATACATACATACCATCACGGCATGTCCCTCACGGGGTAGGCAGAGAGAACCGAACGCCACATTTTTCTATCTTGACACACATTCATCGCCTCAACATTCATACATCGTCTTATACATGTTCGTCTGTTGTTCACGCTTTTTACATTTCCATCTTTCAGAATATCGTTTACATAGTCGTGCCATCCTTGGGCGCCCCCGACCTCTTATTCCGTTCCTGTCAACTTTGTATATTTTCTTTGTCAGGAGTTCTTCCCATGTGGCCAAACCATCAATGTGTTAAATTTCATTCTGTTAATTGCATCTTTCTTGATCTTACATTCTCTCCTTGTATCTTCATTCCGAACTCTGTCATACATCGTTCTGTTACAAATTCTTCTAAGCGATCTCATTTCAACTACATTTATTCTGCTTTCGTGCGACTTCTGCCATGTCCAGGTCTCACTTGCATATGTCAGGGTTGGCACTACGATTGCGTTATGAATGGCAACTTTAGCATCTCTTGATATGTTGTGATCATTCATAACTGGTCTAAGTGCTCCATTCACTCTGTTTCCTGCCATAACTCTTCTTTTTATATCCTTATCAGGCCGTCCATTCCGTTGGAACATACTACCCAGATAGACATACTCGTCGACTTGTTCAAGCCATTCACTCTACTTTTATTCGACACACTGTTCTGCTTTCACTCTTTTCAAAGACCGTTACCTTTGATTTGCTGGCATTCATTCTTAGTCCGTTTTCTATGCATCCTTCATATACCATACTTACAAGATACTGTAACTCTTCCATACTTACAGTACTTTGTCGTCTGCATACATGGGATCACGTACTATTACAGTACTCCGTTTGAGACCCTTACTTTCATACTTAAGGGCTCTTATGCAGAAATCAATGTAGAGATTAATCAATGTAGCCAAGGGGACATTGATTGGGATTGAGGGACATGGGCCCTGAGTCAAATTGAAAACGCTGTTCGTTATCGCCAAGCGCTATTTTTTTTTTGTATGTGATTTGACGTTTGTTGTAGAAATATTTTCTACAATAACAAACAACAAACGTCAAATCCCATACAAAAAAAATTAGCACTTGGCGAAAACGAACAGCGTTTTCAATTTGACTTGGGGGCATTATATTGTAATTTTTATTAATAAATAAATACAAATACAAAATATTTTTTTTTTTTAATTTGCAGGATTCAATAAGGAACCGACCAGGGAAAATGCTTTTTTCTACCCTCAAAAAACCACAGGAACATTTTTAAACATTTTAAGTGAGTACCTACTTATATCCTTTTACATAATCATTCCCTTATAGGTTTTGGAATCTCATGACACGACACGCTACCCGTGAGGTCCTGGTATTTAGAATATGACTAGTTTTCTTTACTGTATATTTTTCGTTTATCCTACACAAGAAATTTTATCTTCCACGATATTTCAACTCTAACAAGCGTAGGGGTCCATCAAGCTGATCACTTGAAGTCCTTTTTGGATCAAAAAGGACATAGTCGTAATGAATGTGTACCTAATATACATTTGAATAACTAGAATAGGTTTTATTCAATACAAATATCTATATAGACAGAGTAGTACCTATATAAGTAAGTAACTAAGGAGAAAATATTTTTATTTTTCAGATTGTTCAGCCACTTCTACATCTGGTGGTAAATTTGCAGAAACATCTTTCGCTACATGTAAATTTGTAGAGCCAGAACCTTTGTGTTTTACGAACCCAATAGGTATGTTTACAATTATTTACATAATATTTATTTATTCGGGACAATATTGATTTAACATGGCTTATTAAACTCTTGGAAAAATACTATATGAATCTGGGCCCCTTGAGCTACGTTACAAATAATAACATTTCGGTCATGAGAAATGCCTGTTTGTTGATTTGTTTTTGTAAGGAATTTTATATTGTTTAATGTCACGGTGTAATATAGATGGGTGGTGGTAATGCGGTTAGCACTCTGGTTTAGTAATCCAGTGGTCGCGAGTTCAAATCCTTTCACAACCGATTTCGTTCACCTATAGCACGAACAAAAATAATATAACTTTCCACAACGTTGAATATGGAACTATAAACTAATTAAATTTAATACTCAAATCAACAATGATATCAATATACTTATTATGAAGTATGAATGCTGCGAACAAAGATTTAATAACTATGTAGTATCGTAATGTGTCTAATATTTTTGGAAAAAAAAAACAAAATAACTATGTAAAACCGAAATGTCAAATATTTGGCATGGTATAATTGTAAACTGCTAGCCCTAGAACTGGGATACCTAGTTGGGCAGCAGTAATCTTCATAATAGTCTTTGTGACAAAGGGGTTAAAAATTAAATAAATAAAATAAAATATGCACACATGCACATTTACGCACGCACTCATGGATACAGATTTGGCAAGCTACTAATGACTATCACAAGATTTATTTTTCGAAGAGAGCATCAATCAACAACAAAATCTGCAACTTCTACACTTCATTTCAAGCATCATTGAACTATCTTGGTACATTGAGGACATCTAAGTTGGATCAAATTCATACTTCAATTCAGAGTTACTCAGTTGTCTTCTTGTATTTATTGTATCTCCTACAATGTATTTTAGGAAACATACTTTTCTTATAATGAGGAGTGATTTTTAATCTGTGATCCCTTTTATAATTTTATATTGTAAATTTGTATTAATTGTATCTCCTACAATGTATTTTAGGATACCTACTTTTATTATAATGACGTCATTTTTAATCTGTGATCCCTTTTGTATATTTATATTGTCCTCCTAAATATTTTTTTGTAACACAAACTTAATTTTTTTTATCAATTACAGATGTATCGGGATGTGGAGGATTACTTCGTGGTATCGTCATGACAGACTGGAGGGGGACCTATGTAGCGGAACATTCCTACGATGTCGAATATGCTGCTATAACGAATATACTGCAACATCTCTTATATTAATAGTGTGTACAATGTACAAATGTTTCATTATTTTTGATTATTATATGCAACTAGATATATCATTGGTAGCATATTATTTAATACTTTGAATCATTTAGTTAATTTTAATTTTATTGACTGCCCCACAGAGCTAACGTAGATTATGATATTTATAAATTTATCGTACATTTGCTGTTGTATCAATATGTTAAAATTTGTAATAACTTAATAATAGACGAGGAAGATCTTAATGAAAGGAGCGATTCTTTACAGAAGGAATGCTAAAGTACTTTAAATTGTATTAACGAATATACTGCAACACCTCTTATATTAATAGTGTGTACAATGTATAAATTATTCATTATTTTTGATTATTATATGCAACTAGATATATCATTGGTAGCATATTATTTAATACTTTGCATCATTTAGTTAATTTTAATTTTATTGACTGCCCCACAGAGCTAACGTAGAATATGATATTTATAAATGCATCGTACATTTGCTGTTGTATCAATATGTTAAAATTTGTAATAACTTAATAATAGACGAGGAAGATCTTAATGAAAGGAGCGATTCTTTACAGAAGGAATGCTAAAGTACTTTAAATTGTATTAACGAATATACTGCAACACCTCTTATATTAATAGTGTGTACAATGTATAAATGATTCATTATTTTTGATTATTATATGCAACTAGATTTAACATTGTTAGCATATTATTTCAACATTTGAATCATTATTTTAATTTTATTGCCTGCCCCATAGAACTAACGTAGAATATGATATTTATAAATTTATCGTACATTTGCTGTTGTATCAATATGTTAAAATTTGTAATAACTTAATAATAGACGAGGAAGATCTTAATGAAAGGAGCGATTCTTTACAGAAGGAATGCTAAAGTACTTTAAATTGTATTAACGAATATACTGCAACACCTCTTATATTAATAGTGTGTACAATGTATAAATTATTCATTATTTTTGATTATTATATGCAACTAGATTTAACATTGTTCGCATATTATTTCAACATTTTGAATCATTATTTTAATTTTATTGCCTGCCCCATAGAACTAACGTAGAATATGATATTTATAAATTTATCGTACATTTGCTGTTGTATCAATATGTTAAAATTTGTAATAACTTAATAATAGACGAGGAAGATCTTAATGAAAGGAGCGATTCTTTACAGAAGGAATGCTAAAGTACTTTAAATTGTATTAACGAATATACTGCAACACCTCTTATATTAATAGTGTGTACAATGTATAAATGATTCATTATTTTTGATTATTATATGCAACTAGATTTAACATTGTTAGCATATTATTTCAACATTTGAATCATTATTTTAATTTTATTGCCTGCCCCATAGAACTAACGTAGAATATGATATTTATAAATTTATCGTACATTTGCTGTTGTATCAATATGTTAAAATTTGTAATAACTTAATAATAGACGAGGAAGATCTTTTTTTTTTTTTTTGACCTTCGCCTCTTGGCGTTCTTGGTCAGTCTCAAGTTTTGTTTTTCTTTTTTAATTCATGTTAAATTACTTAATTAAATAAATAAATAAAAAAAAAAAAAAAAAAGAACTTAAAGCTTGAGGGAGTTCTCCCGAGCAAACCAACCAAGAGACCTCACAATACTCAATGATGGATCAGCAAGAACAAGCGAAAGCTGGGTAGGAAACCCCACTCCCGCCCGTCTCAGCATCCCCATCAAAGAGTTTGTACCTCTCATGTGTGCGCATTCCATGAACAAATGATTTGCATCACCCAGCTCTGAGCCACAAACGCAATGCGGTGAATCTGTGATATTTATTTTGTGGAGGTGAGCAGGAGAGAGACTGTGACCAGATCTTAGTCGACAGACCAGAGAAATCTGCCATCTTGGTATATTCAGATTCCAGAACCACGGAACTTTTGGAATTTGTGGCTGTATCTCTCCAAACCATCGACCTCGCAAAGTCAAAGACCCTCTCCAACTCTTCCCCCATTCTTCTAATGCACTCCCCTTGCAGCCCAGAATTAAGTCCGTATATGGGATTTGATTGATCTTCCCACACATGGTGACTGTAGCCTCCTTTGCCATTTCATCTGCTCTCTCATTCCCCGCAATACCCCTGTGACCAGGTAGCCAGGCCAGAACTACAGATTGCTGATTGCAGTGTAGAAGATACAGTTGAGATTTCACTCTATTGACCAACAGATTTGTTTCACCCTTAAATGGACAGGACAATAATTTTTTTAGGAAGCTAAGTGAGTCTGTAAAAATGATTGCACGATGAATTTTTTCATTATGAATATGAATCAATGCCTGCATAATAGCACATCCCTCAGCTGTGAATATTGATGCCTCTTTCGGGAGATTAAATCCCTCTTCGATATTCAACGTTGAATCGAAGAATGCGCACCCAACAAAAGGCGCCAAAGGGGATTTTGATCCATCAGTGTAAATTATGTTATAGCCCCCAAAATTCTCCACAAATGAACCGAAAAGGGACCGTAAAATCGGGGGTTGGGAATGTATAGTATTTTCCTTCAACCAATCTTCGTTCAATCTAATATCTGGAATATGACTGAGAGAGTCATATGTTGTGTCAAATGTTGGGTTGTTGAATGTTCTGATGCATTTCAATGCAGAGAAAGAAAGATTTACGAAGCTATTTACGAGTGAACTTGGGTTGTTATCAACAAGTGTGAATAATGCCTTAATTTTTTTTACTAGAGGGTGAGATTTCATTGCATACACTCGAAGGAAGAATTTATCACTCAAATATTGTCTCCGGATACTAAGAGGCTGATCCACACACTCCACCTGTAGCACATTTGATGGAGTGGATTGCATGCAGCCAGAAATTAGTTTTAGACACTTGTTCTGTATTCTATCTAGTTTCAGTTTCAGGTATTGGGGTAAGGGATCCATTAATATTGAACCGTAGTCGATCCGAGATTTAATTAACCCATTGTATAGCATCTTTAAAGTTCTGGGGTGAGAACCCCACCAAACTCCCGTCGTTGCTTTTAGGACATTGAATGCCTTATTGCATTTTGACACAATCTGGTCTATGTGGGAGTTCCAAAGAAGCTTACATTGAAATATCATTCCCAAGTACCTAACCTCCTTGCATATTGGTATTGGAGTGGAATCAAAAATAATTTTTATTTCGGGAATTTTCCGCTTTTTGGAAAATATGACTACTTTGGATTTTTCCGGAGAAATATGCAAGTGATTATTCGTTAGCCATAGTTGGAGACTTTTAAGAGAGGTTTCCAATTTGTTGGCTGCGATTACTGGGTCTGTGTTCTGGGTGTATACTATCAAGTCATCGGCATACTGTATCATATGTGCCTCCCCAGGTAGGGACTGCTCTATATCATATGTATATACAGAGTAAAGGATTGGACTTAGAACTGAACCCTGAGGCAAGCCCCTCCATGTTCTGTGAGAGAGGACAGGGACTCCTCGTTGCAGGACCCTAATAGTACGGCTGCATAGTATGCCATACACAAGTTTAATTAAATTAGAAGGGACCTTAAGAATATTCAATTTGTTAATGAGAATAGGGATATTTACGTGGTCATAGGCTCCAGCCACGTCTAAAAATGCAGCTGTCAGTGATTTTTTTTTTGCAAATGAGATCCTTATTTCGGCACACAGTAAGCTGAGAGCATCACTAGTTCCCATATTTTTACGGAAGCCAAATTGATGTCTCGCCAGCAAACCGTGGTGCTCCAAGAACCACAACAACCTGTTTTTAATCAAGTTTTCCATGATTTTGAGGAGACATGAAGACAAAGCAATTGGCCTGTATGAGGATCCCAAAGTAGGGTCTTTTTGAGGTTTAATAATAGGTATCACATACTGTTCTCTCCAGTTATCAGGAATAGTTCCTGATCCAAATATTTGATTGAGGATGTTTAGAAACAAGTTTTGGAGACTTCTTGGAGCAAGTTTAATAAATGAGTATGGAATGTCATCTGGGCCTGGAGAAGAGTCTTTTAGCTCAGATAAGACAAATTGCATTTCAGCCATCGAGAATGGTTTGTTTAATTCATTATTGGGAGATATTTTGAAGATCACATTTAAATTTGACTCTTCTTTTGTGGGGACATAAGGAGGGGCGAGATTGTTTAAAAAATCATGGAGCCACGATACATTTAGTGGTGAATTGTCCGTTGGCGAGTTGAATGAAACTCTGTATCTTTTTATCATAGACCAAACAGTCTTGACAGAGGTATTGGGGGAGAGATTTTTGCAAAAAGAATTCCATCCGTCCCTTTTCTTTGCTCGGAGAACCCTCCTAACTTTTGCTGCTGTGTTCTTGTATTCAATAAAATTATCTAAAGAAATGTCAGATAGGAATTGGCGGAAAGCATTCCTTCGTTTTTCTACTTCATCGTTACATAAGGAATCCCACCAAGGTGTGGGGAATGGTTTTTTCCTATCTTTTGGAGGACGAAATGGGATATGTTTTTTTCCTACAGAATACAACAATTCAACCAGTTTGTTATAATCACATACATTTTGGTGAGGAGGATGCAAGAAATCATTTGCGACACTTTCAAGCTCTGCTTTAAATCCTTCTAAATTTGCTTTTCGCGAGGATATTCTAAAGAAAGATCTGGATTGAGTAATGCCTTTGTGAGCAGCCTTGAAATTTTTTATTATGATTGGAAAATGATCGCTTCCATATGGGTCGTCAAGGGTCTGCCAGGAGAGAGTTGTTGCTAATTGAGGAGAGGCAAATGTAAGATCTAGAGCGCTTTCTTTTCTATTAGGATAAGGCATTCTTGTAGGTGAGCCGTCATTAAGAACGCAGAGATTAGAGTTATCAATAAATATTTCAGTGAGAATTTCTCCCTTTTTGTCGTTGGAGATACAACCCCATATGGTGGAATGAGCATTAAAATCTCCTACTATTAGAAGAGGATATGGTAAGGAAGATACGAAATCATTCCACCATGTGGTATTAAATTTATAAGAAGGACTACAATAGACCGAAACCAAAGTGAATTCAGCAATAGTTATAGCACATATTTGCATACAATTGTCAAGAGGTACTACTTGAATTCTATTAAAGGGAATTCCATTCTTAATAAGTATGGCTGAGCCACCCCAACCGTCCTCGCGGTCATTACGAATAAGAGTATAACCAGAGATATGCAATAGATCCATAGAATGAAGCCAAGTCTCAGACAGAGCTGCGACTGAAACTGAGTTAGTGTGCAAAAGTTGAGAAAGGTTGTCTTTATTTCTTTTTATACTTCTACAGTTCCACTGTAGAATTACAGGATTCAGACGTTTTTGTTTCATTTTGTTTATTTAATTCAAGGATGTTATTTGTATCAGCGGCAGCGTTGTTCGGTGAAATTGAATCTGTCATATTAATTATATAATTTCTCAATACGTTTACACAAGATATTAGGGAACTGGTGATATTCTCTATTTCCTCAATTCTGACATGTTTCAGAGCCACCCCGTTCTCCCGACTGGACTCCAATGGAGTACCATTGGGAGACAGAAGTAAATCATTATATGCTTGTCTGTCAAAAGCTGTTTCCATATTTTTTTGAGTACGAGTCTTGTATTTGAAAATAGTTTTCCTGAATGAAGAAGAACTAGGAGTTTTATTGTTATCTTTCATGATGTCATACAAGGAGGTTTGAAGGGGATCTGATCTCACTTTGTCTGCAAAGGATGATTTGACTCTTGGCGCCTCTTTGGATGCCTCTGAATATGATACGCTCTTTTCCGCCATGATATGTTTAATGTTTTTTTCTCGAATATATGCTGGACACGATTGGTTTGTTGCCATATGGGGACCACTACAGTTGATGCATATAGGGTTTTCCCTTGAATCGCATTGTTCACCAAGATGTTCTTCCCCACAGGCGAAACATCTCGGTTTTGATCTACAATTTATTTTAACATGCCCGTATCTACAGCAACCAAAACATTGAATAGTTGGAAAGATGTATGTTTCAACAGAGATTCTGTTGTAATTAAGGAAAACGTGTGTTGGAAGTTTCTGACCTTCAATAGTTATTACGATTGTTCTTGAAGGCAGCCACTTTGGGGTGTCTGAATTTCGGTCTCTATAATTGAGTCTACGGATCCGCATTACTTTTCCATAGCCATCTGGGCATATTATCTCATTCAGTAACTCTTCATCTGTAATTTCCGTAGGAATATCCCTTATAATGCCCATTTTAGTAACATTGTATGTAGGAATGAATATTTTGTATTTTTCGGAGAAGCTGCTTGATACAAATTTATTTGCTGCATCTCCCGAAGCAAACTCTACTTTAACTGTAAACTTGCCAAGAGCTTTTATGCTGCCTTGTTTCAAGTCACAAGTCTTGTTTTTATAAATTTCTTTGCCCAATAATATGGGATGAATACTTCTTGGACCTTCTCCTTTCATCTGTATGTGCACAACAAAAGGACCTAAGTCCTGAGGAGTGTAGGATAATGGTTCAATTCTATTTTTTTTTGTAAATAAATTTTCCTCGGAGGAATCGCTCCCTCTGTTCCTCTTGTGTCCATAATCTCCAGACCCCCCTTTATCTGGGGGTTCAGGAGGAAAAGGATCCTTATTTTCCATAATAAGATATAAAAATTATTAATTGACAATTACCTACCCCTCCTAGTGACGACAATAATACTAATTTTATATAAAAATAACAAACAAAAAAAACTCACCTGAGTTCAGTTATTACAATTATTAAAGTAATAAAAAAGAAAACAAACAAACAAAACAGAAAAGAAAAACCTGGAGGTCAATTCCAACAAATTCCTGACACAATTGTTAAAATTAATTCAAACTAAGTATGCCAGAAATAATTTTGACAGATGAACACAACCACACTCTAAGACAGTCAGTCATAGAAAAAACGAGGAAGATCTTAATGAAAGGAGCGATTCTTTACAGAAGGAATGCTAAAGTACTTTAAATTGTATTAACGAATATACTGCAACACCTCTTATATTAATAGTGTGTACAATGTATAAATTATTCATTATTTTTGATTATTATATGCAACTAGATTTAACATTGTTAGCATATTATTTCAACATTTGAATCATTATTTTAATTTTATTGCCTGCCCCATAGAACTAACGTAGAATATGATATTTATAAATTTATCGTACATTTGCTGTTGTATCAATATGTTAAAATTTGTAATAACTTAATAATAGACAAGGAAGATCTTAATGAAAGGAGCGATTCTTTACAGAAGGAATGCTAAAGTACTTTAAATTGTATTAACGAATATACTGCAACACCTCTTATATTAATAGTGTGTACAATGTATAAATTATTCATTATTTTTGATTATTATATGCAACTAGATTTAACATTGTTAGCATATTATTTCAACATTTGAATCATTATTTTAATTTTATTGCCTGCCCCATAGAACTAACGTAGAATATGATATTTATAAATTTATCGTACATTTGCTGTTGTATCAATATGTTAAAATTTGTAATAACTTAATAATAGACAAGGAAGATCTTAATGAAAGGAGCGATTCTTTACAGAAGGAATGCTAAAGTACTTTAAATTGTATTAACGAATATACTGCAACACCTCTTATATTAATAGTGTGTACAATGTATAAATTATTCATTATTTTTGATTATTATATGCAACTAGATTTAACATTGTTAGCATATTATTTCAACATTTGAATCATTATTTTAATTTTATTGCCTGCCCCATAGAACTAACGTAGAATATGATATTTATAAATTTATCGTACATTTGCTGTTGTATCAATATGTTAAAATTTGTAATAACTTAATAATAGACGAGGAAGATCTTAATGAAAGGAGCGATTCTTTACAGAAGGAATGCTAAAGTACTTTAAATTGTATTAACGAATATACTGCAACACCTCTTATATTAATAGTGTGTACAATGTATAAATGATTCATTATTTTTGATTATTATATGCAACTAGATTTAACATTGTTAGCATATTATTTCAACATTTGAATCATTCTTTTAATTTTATTGCCTGCCCCATAGAACTAACGTAGAATATGATATTTATAAATTTATCGTACATTTGCTGTTGTATCAATATGTTAAAATTTGTAATAACTTAATAATAGACGAGGAAGATCTTAATGAAAGGAGCGATTCTTTACAGAAGGAATGCTAAAGTACTTTAAATTGTATTAACGAATATACTGCAACACCTCTTATATTAATAGTGTGTACAATGTATAAATTATTCATTATTTTTGATTATTATATGCAACTAGATTTAACATTGTTAGCATATTATTTCAACATTTGAATCATTATTTTAATTTTATTGCCTGCCCCATAGAACTAACGTAGAATATGATATTTATAAATTTATCGTACATTTGCTGTTGTATCAATATGTTAAAATTTGTAATAACTTAATAATAGACAAGGAAGATCTTAATGAAAGGAGCGATTCTTTACAGAAGGAATGCTAAAGTACTTTAAATTGTATTAACGAATATACTGCAACACCTCTTATATTAATAGTGTGTACAATGTATAAATTATTCATTATTTTTGATTATTATATGCAACTAGATTTAACATTGTTAGCATATTATTTCAACATTTGAATCATTATTTTAATTTTATTGCCTGCCCCATAGAACTAACGTAGAATATGATATTTATAAATTTATCGTACATTTGCTGTTGTATCAATATGTTAAAATTTGTAATAACTTAATAATAGACAAGGAAGATCTTAATGAAAGGAGCGATTCTTTACAGAAGGAATGCTAAAGTACTTTAAATTGTATTAACGAATATACTGCAACACCTCTTATATTAATAGTGTGTACAATGTATAAATTATTCATTATTTTTGATTATTATATGCAACTAGATTTAACATTGTTAGCATATTATTTCAACATTTGAATCATTATTTTAATTTTATTGTCTGCCCCATAGAACTAACGTAGAATATGATATTTATAAATTTATCGTACATTTGCTGTTGTATCAATATGTTAAAATTTGTAATAACTTAATAATAGACGAGGAAGATCTTAATGAAAGGAGCGATTCTTTACAGAAGGAATGCTAAAGTACTTTAAATTGTATTAACGAATATACTGCAACACCTCTTATATTAATAGTGTGTACAATGTATAAATGATTCATTATTTTTGATTATTATATGCAACTAGATTTAACATTGTTAGCATATTATTTCAACATTTGAATCATTATTTTAATTTTATTGCCTGCCCCATAGAACTAACGTAGAATATGATATTTATAAATTTATCGTACATTTGCTGTTGTATCAATATGTTAAAATTTGTAATAACTTAATAATAGACAAGGAAGATCTTAATGAAAGGAGCGATTCTTTACAGAAGGAATGCTAAAGTACTTTAAATTGTATTAACGAATATACTGCAACACCTCTTATATTAATAGTGTGTACAATGTATAAATTATTCATTATTTTTGATTATTATATGCAACTAGATTTAACATTGTTAGCATATTATTTCAACATTTGAATCATTATTTTAATTTTATTGCCTGCCCCATAGAACTAACGTAGAATATGATATTTATAAATTTATCGTACATTTGCTGTTGTATCAATATGTTAAAATTTGTAATAACTTAATAATAGACAAGGAAGATCTTAATGAAAGGAGCGATTCTTTACAGAAGGAATGCTAAAGTACTTTAAATTGTATTAACGAATATACTGCAACACCTCTTATATTAATAGTGTGTACAATGTATAAATTATTCATTATTTTTGATTATTATATGCAACTAGATTTAACATTGTTAGCATATTATTTCAACATTTGAATCATTATTTTAATTTTATTGTCTGCCCCATAGAACTAACGTAGAATATGATATTTATAAATTTATCGTACATTTGCTGTTGTATCAATATGTTAAAATTTGTAATAACTTAATAATAGACGAGGAAGATCTTAATGAAAGGAGCGATTCTTTACAGAAGGAATGCTAAAGTACTTTAAATTGTATTAACGAATATACTGCAACACCTCTTATATTAATAGTGTGTACAATGTATAAATGATTCATTATTTTTGATTATTATATGCAACTAGATTTAACATTGTTAGCATATTATTTCAACATTTGAATCATTATTTTAATTTTATTGCCTGCCCCATAGAACTAACGTAGAATATGATATTTATAAATTTATCGTACATTTGCTGTTGTATCAATATGTTAAAATTTGTAATAACTTAATAATAGACAAGGAAGATCTTAATGAAAGGAGCGATTCTTTACAGAAGGAATGCTAAAGTACTTTAAATTGTATTAACGAATATACTGCAACACCTCTTATATTAATAGTGTGTACAATGTATAAATTATTCATTATTTTTGATTATTATATGCAACTAGATTTAACATTGTTAGCATATTATTTCAACATTTGAATCATTATTTTAATTTTATTGCCTGCCCCACAGAACTAACGTAGAATATGATATTTATAAATTTATCGTACATTTGCTGTTGTATCAACCCTCCCAACGCTACGTAGTGCGCTTCTTCGGAAGAGTAAAATGAACCCAAATACTAATAGCTGGTGTCCCCTACGTAGACATGTTAAAAAAAAAAAAATATGTTTAATTGATTGGCTTGATTTTAATATCATTAATTATTGATAGGGTCTTAAATTAAAGATTTTTCGAAAAATGGTCAACGTCAAGAAATTACTCTCTTAGTCATGAGTCAGTAACTTTGAGACATAGTTGAAATCATACTCCACGTAGAGTAGATAGTTTCAGATTCAAGTAAACATCCTCTGACGTATAATCTACATAATTGCAATGTTTTTTTTTTTATCCGATTTTTAGTGAATTGTATTATATTATGTATGGAAGGCTTGGCCATATTGAGCTACCTTCCTTTATTTTTTAATGGATATTGTGGATAAGTAAAGATGCTGTTATTTGAATAAAGCAAATCATTTTTGATTATCCTTCAATCGACCGAACGGTAGCGACTGACGGAACGGAAGCGATTCAATAATTAATGATATTGAAATCTAGCCAATCAATTATACATATTTTCTTTTTTTGCATTTTCACTTACACAAGTTATTATAGTATTCTTATTTTTGTGTATTTTGTAATATGTATATTGTTTTTATTACCAATAAAAAATTAAAAATTAACAATGTTTTTTTTTAACCTAAATTTTATGTGTTTTCATTACTCCTTTGTGTATTGTTCCTCATAATGCTTGAATAACATAAAAAATATATGAGGAACAATATATTCAAGCAATATGAGGAACAATACTCAAAGGAGTAATGAAATACCTACAACAAATAAATAAATAAAATATTTGAATATCCCGCCCGCACGATTGGCCACGCCTCCTCAATCTTTCTACCTATTGCAATAGATGGCGACACTCGTATCGTTTTCATCATTTCATGCGACGCGGCCAATCAATGTACGATAGCTTGTTTTCTATAGTTAGTGTGTTCTATGATATGTATATACTTAGAGTCCGTTTCAAGTAAGTATGCACCTGGCGGTTATGTTGGTATCCCTGGATTTGGTGTGGTTAAGCTACAAAAAATAATATTCCCTATAATTTGGGAAATAATAATTTATATTTATTTATTTAATAAATCTCACAATTCTTATATTTAAATATAATACACATTCAACCTCACTAGAAAAAAACCCGTATCGAGGTTAAATAAAATCCTATTTTTTGTGAGCGACATAAATACAAATACACCAGCTGACACGTCACTGCCGCCATCAGAGGTTTCATCGGATTCACTATCGGAAGACGTTTCACTGTCTTCTAGTGCTATAATGAATTGATCCATTTGTGTATCCATGCCTACATCATTACTATAATACCTATCTTCGATATTTTTGACGTAATCGCATTCCTTTTTCCTTTCATCTGCAGTTATACGTAAAAATGCTTCCTCTGTCAGTTTTACTATATTTTTGGGCTCCTGTGCTACATTTCCTTCAGCAATTCGCCGTTTTAAAAGACTCCATATCAACTCGATTGGATTCAAAATCACAGTAGTAAGGAGGCAACCTTACAACTTTGTGTCCATACTGTCCATGTGCTTCCAAAAGCAAGTCGACTTCGAGGATGTATGAGAGAATGCACGAATTTTGATGAGAATATGGATACATGTAAAGATAAAAAAATGAGGCGTTTGGTTATAATATCTCTACTTACAACGTGAGGGACATGGCATGATGATATGTATGGATGTAGATTTGAGAGAACTAATTTGGTAATATAGCAACATTATAACTAACTCGTAATTGCTGCAATTCGACGACGAACACTGTCTAATTGTATTATAGGTGCCTTGTTTGCTTTTTCACGTTCACAAAAACTTTTTATCTTCAACACTAATTATCTCTCACCACTTTTTATCGCTTTCGGCATCTTTACGTAGAAAAAATAGCAAATTTGTAGAAATTAAAACGCCATGCTTGTTCAACTGACAGTCAGTCGTACCAACTTAACCGCCAGGTGCACACTTACTTGAAACGGACTCTACTGTAGTTAGTGTGTTCTATGACTTACTGCAAATGTTAATGTCATAAAAAATAGACAGTGTAAAAAAAAAAGGCAATGGATATATTATAACAAGCGTCTTTAGCACAAATAACCCATCCGTGCGAAAATGGCGGCTTAGTTGTCAAATTTGACGTCTCTCATAAAACATAAACAAGTACCTAGCGTATACCTTCAAGACCTTGTATACATAATATATGTTCTGTGTTTAAAACCTAGCGCCTAGAGCCGACTTTTTACCGCATATTTTTTGTTTAGCTTTGTTTTTGTTTACAATAATTGAGAATAATATAATATATCTTTTTATAATATATACTTGTGTTTTAATTCAAAATCATGGCATCCCAATCTGTAGAACTTTCCCTGAATGATGGTAATGAGAATCCTATTTTATTTACTAAATTACTACAAAAAAAATTTCAGTGTGATATTTGTAATATATTATTCAATCACAAACATAACATGAATAGACATAAAAGAATCAAACATGGTTTGAATTTAAAAAATAATTCAGATGATTCAAAGATATTTAAATGTTCTTTGTGCCCTTTAAAATTTTCCACAAAATTATCTCTAGGAAATCATAATCGAAGAAAGCACAGAGATTTGAAAAATGAATATGTTCTAAACTGTAAACTTTGTTCATTTTCGGCTTCAAAAAAGATTTTGTTAAAACATTTTCTAACAGACCATAATATAAATATTAAAAACCAAACTATTAGTTTTAACTCCATGAATGAATTTAAAAGTTGGAAAGATAATTTAGAATTAGAAACAAGGAGTAAATTTATTTATAAGGCATCTATGTCTTATGCTAATATAAAAACTACATATTTTTCTTGTCATCGTAGTGGTTATTTTGTTTCAAAAGGAGAAGGTTTACACCATATTAAAAGCCAAGGATCCAAAAAGATTAATGCATTCTGTCCTGCGAGCATCAACTTAAGAGAATCTCAGGATGGTAGTTGTGAGATAAATTTCACAGAAACGCATGTTGGCCATGGTGAAGATTTGCAGCATTTGACACTTACAGATATTGAACGTGTAAAACTGGCTAGCCAGATTTCATCCAAAATACCTTTGGATGAAATACTCAATGGAGTAAGAAATTCATTGAATGACTCTATCCTCAAAAGAATACATTTAATTACAAAAAAAGACTTGCACAACATAGAAAAATCGTTTAATTTAAATTCCAGTGATGGTGTATTCCATCAAAATGATGCAATGAGTGTTGAGTGTTGGATAAATCAAATAAAAGACAAGAACAGTAATTCCATCTTATTCTATAAGCCACTAAACACTAAAACAGAGGAAAGTGATATTAAAGAATCAGATTTTATTGTTATCATTATGGAATCTGTTCAAAAAGATATGTTATTAAAATTTGGTCCAGACAAAATAACCGTTGATGGGACACACGGAATGGGAAGTTATGGGTTGCAACTTGTAACTCTCATGACGATAGATGACATGAATCAAGGCTTTCCAGCAGCTTTTGCGATTTTAAATAGAGTTGATGAAGGAATACTTTCATTCTTCTTTAATAAAATTAAAGAAGAAACAGGTCCTATAATTACAAAAGTATTTATGAGTGACATGGAAGATTCCTTCTTCAATGCGTGGCAAAAGGTGATGGGTGATCCTAAACAACGATTATATTGTACCTGGCATATTGATCAAGCATGGAGAAAAAATATACGATCAAAAATTCACTCTCTGGAAAAACAGGTGGAAATATATAAATATTTAAGGGTCATTCTAGTGGAACGGGATGAAAACACTTTTAAATTTATAATGGAAAAATTTGTCATGAAAATGTCTGAGGACTCTGAACTTGTAGAGTTTTTAAATTATTTTAAAAAATACTATTTATATAAAGCTTCTTTTTGGGCATATTGTTTCAGAAAAAAAAGTCAATTAAACACTAATATGCACATAGAGAATATGCATAGAACATTAAAACATATTTATATGAAAGGGAAAAAAATTAAAAGACTAGATAAAGCCCTTCATGCTTTAATGAGGCTACTTAAAGATAGAATCTTTGATCGTGTCATCACATTGCACAAAGGAAAAGTTACAACCAAATTATCCACCCTCCGTAAACGACATAAAACTGCTGAAGAAAATTGGATGCAACAACAGCTTTCTGTTATGGAAAGCAATATAGATGAATGGTTAATACAATCACTAAATTCTGATGAAATATATTCAATAAAAAAGAATACTGGAAATGATGATTGTAGTTGTAAATTAATATGTGATGAATGTAATTGTTGCATTCATAGATTCTCTTGCACTTGTGTTGACTCCGAAATTCTATCAAACATGTGTAAACATATACATTTGGTGTGTATGTATGAATTAAAAAAAAATAAAACAGTAAATTCAGCCAGCATTGCTTCTACATCAACTTCACTTGAAAGCGCAACACTGGTTCAACATTTAAGTGTTCAAAATTTTAAAGAATGTAGAATAATTAGTGGAAAGTTAGAAGAATTAAGCATGCGAAAAGATAAAATATTAAAATATGTAAATGAATTGGTGAATAATGTAACGTCGTCTGCACAGTGTGACATTGTTGAAAGAATACTTTCAACAATTAAACCTTCATTAGCTGCAGTACAAGAATGTTCAGTTCCCCAACCCGTTGTTTCACGAGAACCAGCCAACAAAAATATTTTACCCCAACGCACTTTTTCACAAACTAAACACAAAAAACGCAGAAATACTAAACGTATAATGAGTAAGCCCACCATTAAACAAGTGCAAGAAATTTCTTTATCTTTATTGAGGTGAGCGACCACGAGATCTCTGTCCCTCCACGCTGCCCATCACAACAAGCTTCTCGAGGCAGTCCGGTTCCCTTCTGGCAATGTGTCCAAAGAATTGAAGGATATGTCTGTAACATATTGTCGACAGACGATCCTCAATATTCAGCTCGTTCAGAATTGACACATTCGTTCTTCTGGCTGTCCATGGGTTGCACAAAATTCGCCTCCAGCACCACATTTCGAAGGCATCGATCCTCTTTCGCTTTGACTCCCTCAGCGTCCATGTTTCCACACCATACAGGTACATCGAGAATATCAGAGCCCTGATGAATCTAGCCTTCGTGTTTTTTGTGACGGTCCTGTCCTTCCACACTCTTATGAGCTTCCCCAGTGCTCACTTTGCTATGGCGATGCATCTTCTAACTTCCACTTCACAACTACCGGTGTCACATATGTTGGAACCTAGATATGTGAAGTCATGTACTGTTTCAAGATGGTTTAGTGAAGTTATTGGGGGAAGTTTACATGCTCTATCAAACACCATCAGTTTGGTTTTGCATTGGTTTATGCTCAGATCGAGTGATACTTTCCCTCTCAACACGATCCAAGAGCTGTTTCATATCTGTCTCATTCGTGGCTACACGGATATAACATAAAAAAATGTTGTCAACAAGTAAACAAAATACACTTTACAAGATATAATTAAACCAAGTTTTGTACGTTTTTTAAATAATAACCAGTTACAAACTAGTCTTTCAGGTGATTTATTTAAAAAGTTTATACATACATATTACATAAATCCTGAATCTGAATATATGATCATATTTTGTTTGATATTTAATTGTGTATTTATTAATTTGATTTAATATACCTACTGTAAATTCACTATGTCATATTAAATAATAAATTAATACATAAGTATATATTTTTGGTTGAAATTAATTTTGATTATTAAATATTATTTGTTGTTGAATGAATATACATTTTTGTATGTTTTATAAGTAGACCTCTAAGCATATCCTAAATACTTTTACCTATTTGTACCTAACTCTAATATAACGAGTAACAGTTATAAACAGGCAAATTTAGTTTGTCCTTTCGTGCTCGCTATAACCAAGTCTGACTGTATTTATTTTTAACTTCTTTATACTATTCATAAATACCATCACGCCTTATTATTATTGGTGGGTTAGATAGAAAAAAACAAAATGCTAAACATTCAATACCTCTTCTCACTCCGTACATTTTCTCATACAAGCTCAAATGTTATTTCTCTGACTTCTAACATTTGTTCTCAATATCTTATTCATGTGATTGTGCCATTTTTTCTTAGTGAAATAACTCTCTTGTTACAGAATTGAGCCTCACCTCTTACAGAATTGTATATTTTTTTGTCAGACATTCATACTTTCAATGTGGTTAGAACAGCCTTCCTTGCTAATATGAAGCAAACGAAAATGAACGGCTTCAGCAACATTCAATGTTATTCTATATCAGGGGTGTCAAACTCAATTTTGCAGAGGACCATATATTAAATTTAGAATTTGTAGGCGGGCCAGATTCAAATAAAAAAAAAATGTACTGAATTATTATAACATTTTATTTATTTAATTATGTTAAAAATCATATCAAAGTTATGAAAAAGGGTAATTATTTTGAGCTCGAGGATCCAGATACCTGACTTCTCTTGTTTTTGACGATATTCATTTGTAAGTCTTGGGCAATGTTTGTTCTTATTTATTTTCATGATGGAAAACATCTGCTCACATAACTAGGTGCTACCAAATATGCACAAAATGCGTGCTGCATGCTTTTTTAATTCCGGGTAGTTATCCAAACTCTTGAAATATTGTGTATAAAATGTAAGAGCGTTAACTTCTTTAATTTTTTTTCTAAATATGGTCGCGGGCCGTAGTGAACGGCCCGGGGGCTGGATGCGGCCCGTGGACCGTATCTTTAACATGACTGTTCTATATGTTAAAATACATACAAAAAATTGATGAAGCGATTTTTATCATTGTTGCATCATAGCTATGGGCTCAGGTTTTAACACATTTAAGTACAAAATGCTTTTTTTGTTATAATACAAGAAATTATAATAAGTTATTATAATTTCTTGTATTACTTGTGATGTTTTTTATCAGCATTTTTGTAAGGATATATATGTTTTAGAAAAGGAAAAAAGAAAGCTTTTTCTATTTTGAATATAATAATAGCATCTATATTTTTATTTTATAAGACTGTGTATACCGTTTCTTTATCGTTATTGAAATCATCAAATTGTGACTGCATTCTATTTTGAATATAAGTATTTATTTATGAGCCATTGATATTATTATTTGTAACATATTGTATTTTTTTGCACAAGGCAATTCACCCTGCAAAGAGTGTTTGTGCCGATTTGATGTTTACTGTTCAAAAGAAGAAAAACTATTTTTGGTTTATGTTTAGATTATTATTAATAATATAAATTTTGTAATAACAGATAATACATGAGAATTTTGAAGGGACAAAAGATGTTGGATAAAGTGGTGATTTATGCCAATAAAACTTTTGTACTCAGAATTTTGAAATATTGATCCAGTCAGGGGTTTTCAACTTTTAATTCTTATTACTTTTTTCCATATTTTTATTTTTTCATTTTTTCCAAATGGTGATAGGGATTTCTATTTTGAATATACATAGTATGTTTGTGTTATGTTTATGGCTTAATTGTATCATTTTTTACTTGTAATTGTTTACTGTATTATGACTGTATTTTTTCAAATGGTGACAAGACTTTGTATTTTGAATACAAAGTATGTATCATTGATAATATTGTTATCACTTTGTACATAACTGCATTATGAGTGTAATTCTCCAAATGGTGAAAGGACTTTATATATTAAATATAAGTGACAAGACTTTCTATTTTAAATATATAAGTATATATTATATTTATTACTTTGTACATAACTGTATTGTGAGTTTTTAAATGGTGAAAGGATTTTCTATGTCTAATATAATATGCCTATGATTATTTTATGGGTTATTGGAATTATTTGAAACAATTTGTACTTAATTGTATTATGACTGTATTTTTTCACATGGTGACAAGACTCTATTTTGAATATAAGTTTATATTTATTTTTTATGAGTCATTGATATTATTTGTATCACTTTGTACTTAACTGTATTATGAGTGTATTTTTTTTTAAACGGTGAAATGATTTTCTATTTCTAATATATGCTTATGATTATTTTATGGGTTATTGGAATTATTTGAAACAATTTGTACTTAACTGTATTATGACTGTATTTTTTCACATGGTGACAAGACTCTATTTTGAATATAAGTTTATATTTATTTTTTATGAGTCATTGATATTATTTGTATCACTTTGTACTTAACTGTATTATGAGTGTATTTTTTTTAAACGGTGAAAGGTTTTTCTACTTCTATTATTTGCTTATGATTATTTTATGGGTTATTGGAATTATTTGAAACAATTTGTACTTAACTGTATTATGACTGTATTTTTTCACATGGTGACAAGACTCTATTTTGAATATAAGTAGGTATATATTTCTTTTTTATGAGTCATTGATATTATTTGTATCACTTTGTACTTAACTGTATTATGACTGTATTTTTTTAAACGGTGAAAGGATTTTCTATTTCTAATATATGCTTATGATTATTTTAGGGGTTATTGGAATTATTTGAAACAATTTGTACTTAACTGTATTATGACTGTATTTTTTTAAACGGTGAAAGGATTTTCTATTTCTAATATATGCTTATGATTATTTTAGGGGTCATTGGAATTATTTGAAACAATTTGTACTTAACTGTATTATGACTGTATTTTTTCACATGGTGACAAGACTCTATTTTGAATATAAGTTTATATTTATTTTTTATGAGTCATTGATATTATTTGTATCACTTTGTACTTAACTGTATTATGAGTGTATTTTTTTTAAACGGTGAAAGGTTTTTCTACTTCTATTATTTGCTTATGATTATTTTATGGGTTATTGGAATTATTTGAAACAATTGGTACTTAACTGTATTATGACTGTATTTTTTCACATGGTGACAAGACTCTATTTTGAATATAAGTTTATATTTATTTTTTATGAGTCATTGATATTATTTGTATCACTTTGTACTTAACTGTATTATGAGTGTATTTTTTTTTAAACGGTGAAATGATTTTCTATTTCTAATATATGCTTATGATTATTTTATGGGTTATTGGAATTATTTGAAACAATTTGTACTTAACTGTATTATGACTGTATTTTTTCACATGGTGACAAGACTCTATTTTGAATATAAGTTTATATTTATTTTTTATGAGTCATTGATATTATTTGTATCACTTTGTACTTAACTGTATTATGAGTGTATTTTTTTTAAACGGTGAAAGGTTTTTCTACTTCTATTATTTGCTTATGATTATTTTATGGGTTATTGGAATTATTTGAAACAATTTGTACTTAACTGTATTATGACTGTATTTTTTCACATGGTGACAAGACTCTATTTTGAATATAAGTAGGTATATATTTCTTTTTTATGAGTCATTGATATTATTTGTATCACTTTGTACTTAACTGTATTATGACTGTATTTTTTTAAACGGTGAAAGGATTTTCTATTTCTAATATATGCTTATGATTATTTTAGGGGTTATTGGAATTATTTGAAACAATTTGTACTTAACTGTATTATGACTGTATTTTTTTAAACGGTGAAAGGATTTTCTATTTCTAATATATGCTTATGATTATTTTAGGGGTCATTGGAATTATTTGAAACAATTTGTACTTAACTGTATTATGACTGTATTTTTTCACATGGTGACAAGACTCTATTTTGAATATAAGTTTATATTTATTTTTTATGAGTCATTGATATTATTTGTATCACTTTGTACTTAACTGTATTATGAGTGTATTTTTTTTAAACGGTGAAAGGTTTTTCTACTTCTATTATTTGCTTATGATTATTTTATGGGTTATTGGAATTATTTGAAACAATTGGTACTTAACTGTATTATGACTGTATTTTTTCACATGGTGACAAGACTCTATTTTGAATATAAGTAGGTATATATTTCTTTTTTATGAGTCATTGATATTACTTGTATCACTTTGTACTTAACTGTATTATGAGTGTATTTTGTATTATTTGATATTATTTGAAACATTTTGTACTTAACTGTATTATGACTGTAAATTTATAATTGGTGAAATTATTTTTTATTTCTAGTATATGCTTGTGTTTATTTGACGGGTTATTGGAATTATTTGTAACAATTTTTACTTAACTGTATTTTCCAAATGGTGACTGGACTATTGAATATATGTATGTGTCTATTTAATTGGTAGCGGCAAAATTGAGAACCTTCGTCTCTACATAATATGTATTATGGCAAAAGTGCTCAAAGTAGAATGGAAACCTAATTCCAAAATCCTGAAGAACCATTAGGTAAGGTTGGAGTTTAGAGAAAAAGTGGATCAATCACTTCAAGAAATAAATGAGAACACTCCAATCGATGAAATATGGGAGGAACCTCAGCAGATTTATTGGGAACAGTGCAGCCATACAGAAGATTAGGCCTGGTTGACGAGGAGAGTGAAATAGTAACTAGGCAGAAAATGACGCCTATTTCCAAATGCAACAAAGAAACACCAGGAGTACAGAGGACTACAAACATAAAAGAAAGAAGAAGAAAACAATTACGATGTCAATGAAAGCAGAAAAGGGCTGTTAAACATAATAAGAAAATATTTCAGTGAGAATCACAGTATGTTGAAGCAAAAACAGGTATATACTCATCAACAGTGATGATATTATTCTGAAGCGTTGGGTCGAGTACTAAGTACTAGTTTACGAGTAGATAATGAGATCAATTATATGTATAAAGAATTAAACATCTCCAGGGCATGATGACATACCAGCAGAACTGTTCAAGTATGGTGTTAGCAAAGTTATCAAAACTCTGCATGAAATTATCACCTAAATTTGGGAATTTAAAGTAATGCTAAAAGATTGGGAGACTGACTTGATCTGTTCACTACATAAAAAGAGAGAAGCATTGAACTGTATTAACTACAGAGGCATCACACTTTTAAGCATAGCATATATGAGTTTTGTCTATGCGACTCTTACCATTCGTGTAACATGTCGTCGGGCAATATCAAAGCTGGTTTTGGTCAGGCAGGCAGGAAGAAAATATGTTATTGGTGTTTGAAACAACTATATTAAGGAAAAAAATTGCCCCAAATAATGATGGAGGTGCTTGAAGAATACGGTATCATCATAAACTAGAGAGAATGTATAATGTAGTCTAATTTATAAAATTCAGCGCCTACGTTGGCTGGGACAATGTTTGTTGGATACCTGTCCTGAAGGGAGAAGAAGTAGAGGCAGACCTAAGTTAAGATGGCTGGACAATGTGCTGTGTGATATAAGAGAAATAGATCTGATAAATTGGAGAAGACTGGCGGTCGATAGGGAGGGATGGAGACGACTTCTGGAGGCCAAAGTCTATAGCGGACTGTAGCACCGGTTATGTTTATTTTATTGGTTATTGGAATTATTTTTAACTGTTATTTTCCAATTGGTGACAGTGATTTCTATTTTGAATAGGTTTTATGTTAATTTTATAGGTTTTTGGAATTATTTGTGACCATGTTATGACTGTAATTTTCCAAATGGTAAGAGTGCTTTTTATTTAGTATATGTTGTTTTAATTTAATGGGTAATTGGAATTATTTGTAATATTTTGTAGCTGTAATATTATGACTGTAATTTTTCAATTGATGCCAGTACTATAATACTAAGTACTACAGTATAAGTATTATGTTTATTTTTTATGAGTTATTGAATTTATTTGTATAGACTTTTATAAATCATTAAAAAGAAATAAGAAAGGTAGGTATAGATTGAAATAAATATTGTTTTATTTAATACCTACTAATAAAGAGCGCATTCCCTTATGTTACAAAATTTGTGTTCCATGAACTGCAAGAAATACTGTAGTACTTACCATACATACCTACCATACATCCAATTTTTTTATTTTATTTTACATTACTTCTCGGGCAACTAACAGGTTCTATGTCAAATATTAATTAATCAAAATTAAATATTAATAGTCAAGTAGCCACATTCTGGAGACTTACGATATTTATCGTCACACAGATCCAGACTGGAAACACAATTAAAAACTATGTCTCCACCGGGAATCGAACCCTGGACCTTTGGATCAGCAGTCAGATATCTAACCAACTGAGCCACGAAGGCCGACATTTTTATTTATTAATTACAATTTCGCTTTTTTGTACATATACATACACCTCTTTCTAAGGATTACAAAGTAAGTGGTACAATAAAAGTCTTATTATTATTATACCTACATGATGTGTTGTATAGAAAACAAAATATCTTGAAATATTCAATAATTTGGATTTATGGTTTGGTGCTTATTCTTCAACTATACATACTATCGCTATCGACAGTTGGATCTCATGTGTTACATGCAACTATTATATGTATAAAATATCAAAACCAAAAACTGGGGCACTTTCTAACATTTCAATCTGACATATTGTTATGAATCCACATTGACTGGCATACATAATATATAAAATTAGTTCAAAGTATCAAAAGCAACACTTGTGTATATAATTAAAACGAAAGTTCTCTGATTCAGCTCATGTGATAAGATCAGACAGTATTCTCATAACTGTAGTTTCAAAATCTACATAGACTGCCTTAATGATGATCATTTCTTCCTATACCTTGTTTGCATAGTTTTTTGTACCTATATTTATTTTTCAGATAGCATTTCAATTGTAAGCTTATTTAAATATATACATACCATCACGCCATGTCCCTTGCGGGTAGGCAGAAAGAACTGAACGCCACATTTTTTTATCCTGGCACGCATCCCTCGCCTCATCCACATTCATGCATCGTCTCATACATATTTGTCTGTTGCTCGCACTTCTAACATTTCAGAATATCGTTCACATGGTTGTGCCATCCTTTTCTTTGGCGTCCCCGACCTCTAATTCCATTCCTGTCCGCAATTTATACTTTCTTCGTCAGGCGTTCCTCATTCATTCTCCTCATGTGGCCAAACCATCTCAATGTATTCACTTTCATTCTATTAATGACATTAATTTATTCTTCATCTTACATTTTTTTTCTTATGTCCTCATTTCTTACCCTGTCATACATCGTTCTATTACAGACTCTTCTTAACGATAAAACTTAATCAAATACTACCAGAGATACTCCATTTACTATATTTTTTAAATCATGTTATACTTTTATTTGTAGTATATCAATATTTGGAAAAATAAAAGCACTTTATTTTGTCATAAACAATTTTGTAATTACCTACTATATATTTTGTAAATTATATAAAACCTCGTCAAACCAGACCGATCTGCTATGTAATGCTATATTTTGTAAATTATATATAATAGAGGTCAAAATAAAATAGTAGCCGTACATTGATCTTTTCAAAACAATGGTTTAGGTTATGTTGTACATAAACCTTTAACTTAAATATAAAACATTACTTATACCTTAACCTCACATCTTAAATAGATACATTGATAAATAAACACATATTAGTGCATTTCCGATAAATATTTTGATCATATTTTACGAGAATTTACTTGTTTAATGATAGATGTCAAATTTGACAGCTAAGCCGCCATTTTCGCACGGATGGGTTATTTGTGCTAAAGACGCTTGTTATATTATATCGGCATAGAAATTGGTGTTGCCAGATGTTATCGCATATAACAAAGAAGAGCGTTGATAAGTGTTTAAATGCCGGCTAGTCAATACAATAATTAAATATGGTGGAGACGAAAGAACGTGTTGAGAGTATAAATTAAAACAATGCTTCAATTGACAGAAATACACGCGTAATAGTAATTATCGGTTAATAAAAATTGCTATAAAATTAAAAGGAAAATTAATTAGAAAACCAGTGATGACGGCCGCTGAAAAGAATTATTAAATACAGGAAATACACGTGGAGCAGAGAATAACAGTGCTGAAAAGAATAATCAAATACATGAAATGCACGTGTAATATTGATGAAAATCTTGCTAAAATAAATTACGAAACGAAATGTTCAGAGCAAAGAAAACAAATAATAATAAATCAGAAAGATCTTACCAACCGCTGCACTCGTTACGGGTCTGTAGATGAAACACTTACACTACATAATATCACTTTTTATTAATTTAAAATAACTTAAAACTATCTTAAATTCACCCCTCGTTGGTTATATGGACCTGAAACACACTTATTCACTATTATACGATTATTTAAGTTATGTTTATTCTTAAAAGTTATTTTTAATAGTAACTTAAACTATCTTAAATTCACCCCTCGTTGGTTATGTATGGACCTGAAACACACTTATGCACTACCATGCAAATATGAAATTTAATGCTGAGCTTCAAGCAGACGCCTCGCAGAGATAAGATTTTCTCTTTCAACGTTCGCGGTCTACGTTTGTTTTAAAAAATATATATAAGTTATCTTTCGTACGCGTGAGTTAAAATTCGTCTATCCCGACCAAGCGTCCACTCAAATACTGATTCAAACCAGCTATCGCGTCCACCGCTGGAGACAGGGGGGAGGAGCTACCCCACCGCGCGGCGGGGCGCGTTCTACCATCTACCAATAGGAAGCCTCCATTTCACCTACCAAGTTAGAAAGTATAAAGTTCCAGGAATATGCATTGAATATAAAATTATTAGAAATGACATATTTACAAAATATAAGCATAGTTTAAACACATTAAGGACCCAAAGACCCGTTAATATGATAAAACCATTATAAGAGAAAGTTTTCCAAGAATCAAGGTATTTTGTTGAAACAAAATAATAGATGTTTGACTTCTATGCTACCATAACCCATGGTAATATTTTGATCATAATACCTATGTATATATCAATCGGCCCTCTTTTTTGATCAAGATATACCATGTGAAGACCAAAGAAACCAAACATCATGTAAGTAGACAAAACTATTATGCCGGAGCTGAACGAATCTCATCGGCATGAACTTTAACAGGCTTCCCGCGACGTTCTACCCAGTAAACGTGTCCTCTTCCGATGGGCAATAAGATCCGATGCGGACCACTCCATTTAGGAGCAAATCCAGCGTGAAAACTGGTATTCGTATCAGACTGAGGGTGTTCTCTAATTAATACAGCCTGCCCTATAACGTATTTCGAAACCGTATCATTATCAGGTGCGTAACGTTGTCGATATTCCTCCTGAGACGCTCGTATTTCGTTATCTAACTGGGTACGCTCACGTGCTCCCGCTGTTGGGAAGATATCTCCATCGGGAGAATGAATCATCCATTCACCTGGACGGGGAATGTCGTAACCTAATAATGCCGTGCTAGGAGATACGCCTGTTGACTCATTACGACGACCACGTAACGCATATAAAATAGTCGATAAATGTTCATCCCAACGATTATGAGGTTGACCTTGTAAATAAATACGCAACGCTTTCTTAATTTCTTGGTTTCTACGTTCCGTAATATTCGCTCGCGGATGGTACACTGCCGTTGTCCAGTGCAAACATTGCCATCTATCTAGTGCGCTGGTCCACAAACGATTCTTAAAATTAGTGGCATTATCCGACAAGATCGCTTTTGGATATCCGTAACGAGAGAATACGTCATCTTCTAATATTTTAATTATAATCGGAGCTCTACTCGATCGTACCGCAAACGCTTCCACCCATCGTGTATATAAATCCGTAACTACTACAATAAAACGCTTGCCGTGTGTGGATATAGGATAGGGTCCCATCAAATCGACTGCGCATAGGTCAAATGGTTTATGTACGTGAGTATTACCTAATGGGGCCGCAGGACGAGTCGGTACGGCTCTCGATAGAGCACACGTCATACACGCTCTCACATATTGCTCAACGTCAGTACGCATGTTCGGCCAAAAGAAATGGCGTGCCACAGCCCGAGTCGTTTCTTTAGCTCCGGGATGACCTGCCACACGATTATCATGATACGTAGATATAACCTTCAAAACCATCGATCGGGGTACAAATAAACGCATATCATCATCCGCAAATTTTCTCCAAAGATAATCACCTAATAACGCATAATCACGTAAATATTGTTGTTCGTGACGTGCCGTCGATGTATTTGGTCGAGATAATAATATACGCAACCTATTTATACGTCGTTGTACGTCGGTATCTCTTTTCTGTCGTAACCGTATTTCTTCCGCAAGACTTACATCTAATACCTCAACATCGTCGGATGACTCAACCGCGTCCGGCTGGTCCTCCGTCACCTCCGTTTCATCTTCCGTTTGATGTACTTGTGCCGTTATCTCATTCGTTTCCGTTGATGGGTACATCATGCGACTTAAATCTTTTGTGTCTGCCTCCGTTACTATTGGGGACGATTCGGGATTTCGGGATAACGCATCAGGGAGTTCATTTTTACGACCGGGGCAGTGTTCAACTGTAAAATAAAATTCCTGTAAGAGGAGTGCCCATCTGATGAGCTTTGCCCTATCATTTTTCGCCGTATTCAACCACGTTAATGCTTTATTATCCGTACGTAGCTTAAACGATCGTCCTTCTAAATACGGACGATATCTTTTAATGGCCCACACGGCCGCAAACGCTTCCTGCTCATTCGAATGCCTTTTTTGTTCGGCCGGTGAAAAACGCATACTCGCATATGATATAACATCCCGTTCTCCGTCAGAGCGTGGATGATATAATACGGCCGCAATACCTAACTTACTCGCGTCTGTTTGTAAAATAAATTCGCGATTAAAATCGGGTCGTGACAATTTTAACGGTTGTGACATAGCCAACTTAATATTACGTATAGCGGTATCGGCTTGGCTATTCCACCGATACGGCCGATTAACCTTTAATAAATCGGTTAAAGGAGCAGCAATCTCAGAGAATCGCGGTACATACTCTCGTAACCAATTACACAGTCCTAAGAAGCCACGTAGTTCTTTACGAGTTCGCGGAGCTGGTGCAGAGAAAATCTCCTTGCAATGAGACATTTGAGGATAATTTCCTTCCGCAGTAACAACATGTCCCAAATACTCTATTTCTGACGTGGCTAATTTACATTTATCAGGCGAGCATTTCAACCCGAACTGATCTAACCTTTCAAAAACCAGTCTTAAGTGATGAAGATGACTCTCCCAGTCAGAAGAATAGCTTACAATATCGTCTATATATACAATGCAAAATTCTCTTAAATAACCGGCAAGAACCTGCTGACACATCGCTTTCTGAAAGCAGCTCGGGGCTCCCTTAAGTCCGAAGGGCATAACCTTAAATTGATATAACGCACCGTCAGGAGTAGAAAATGCCGTATACGGTTTAGAAGCAGGATCGAGAGGCACTTGCCAATACCCCTTTGTTAAATCTAACGTGGAAAATATCTTTGCGTTTCCGAGATCCTTTAATGTTTCATGGATGACCGGTAAAGTGGAGACCTCGCCCTCGGTGACGTCATTTAGCCGACGGAAGTCTACACAGATACGATAATCATTATCTCCCTTTTTCGGAGCCATCACGATAGGAAAACAATACGGAGATCTACTCGCTTCGATTACGTCATCAGTTAACATTTCTTCGATTTGTTTATGTAAATTACGTTTATTAGCGTCTGATAAACGGTACGGTGGGATACGAATGGGTGTCTCATCTTTCAGCCGGATAACGTGCGGCTGCAAGCGAGCAGGGCCTGCATATGGGGTAAATAAAGCATTAAATTCTCGCAATATTTTATGTAATTCATTTTTTTTCGCATTAGATAAGTCGTTCGTAATATTTGGTAACTGTACGTTAGTTAAATTTGGTTGACGCTTCGTTGAATGAAAATATGCCGTAATTCTTTCCTTCTTGCCGAAATACAACGCTCCACGAATAAAATCAATCACGCCGTGTTCCGCTATTAACCAATCTATACCTAATATTACGTCATCTCGGAGACCGTCGACTACTAAAAATTCGTTTTTTATCTTAACGTCTGCTATCGAGCAGTCTATTTCAGCTTTCGCTACTACCGTCATTTTGGCCGAAGCATGTGCAAGATTTAAACTCTTTACATCACAAAATTTTCTTCTATACTTGTGTACTAAATCTGCACGAATTAAACTGTGAGAGGCGGCAGAGTCTACTAACGCTACATAGAGACGATCATCGATCGTCACGCTTATCCGTGGGAGACTAACTTTACCAATCGCACATACACCGTCTACTTTATGTTCTAGTTCGCAAATTCCGTCACTGTACTCCTCTTCGTACCTACTCATCACTTTCGCCATCTCATTACTACCCAGCGCAACTACTGCAGTACCTAACTTGTGATCCGGCGCGACAACCGGTTTCCTTTCTTCGAACTCCTCTGACGCAACTACCAGCTTCTCATCATCCGACGTACCTGACGCAACTATCAACTCCCTATCGTTCAACATATCTACCAACTCTACCTCCGACGCGAATTTCGAACTATCTCGTATGTAACCTGCCTTCTCATTATTAGCCTCCGCGGTTTCAATGCTATCCTCATCATCTTCTCTATGCACATCAGCCTCTACCACCATCTCAGTAAAACCTACAGAGTTTTGATCGCCTATTTCTACCATTACTTCATCAACAGATTCAATCTTCTCATTATTATAAATATAGGAATCTATGCAACAAGTTAATCAAATCCACGAAAGAAAGATACTACAAACAAAAAATAAACGAAAACAAATCAGACTTTAAAAAAACGTGGAATCTTATTAGAGAGGCTACAAATACTCAATTATCTCTAAACACCATTGAGGAACTCAAAACTAATGATTCCATTATCAGTTTGCAAAAAGAACCTCAAAAAGTCGTTGATGTAATTAATGATTACTTTGTTGGTGTTGGGTCAAGGTTGGCCTCCCAAATAAATTCAAATGATAATGACAGTAATGTAGAGGATCAACATTCTACTGCCCTTTCCGGACCTAACTTATATCTGACTCCAACTAGCGAAGATGAATTAATTAAAAATATTAACGGGCTATGTAACAAATCATCTGTTGGTATTGATGAGATTAGTACAGACATAATAAAATCTTCTAAATATTTAATTGCCTCCCCACTAATGCATATAATTAACCACAGCTTTACTCAAGGTATTTTCCCAAATGCGTTAAAATGTGCAATCATTAAACCCATCTTTAAAAAAGGCGATAAACTTGATATATCTAACTATCGACCTATCTCGCTCCTTACGATCTTTTCCAAAATATTCGAAAGAATTGTGAAGCAGAGATTAATTGATTTTTTAATAAAACATAATATCTTGTCTAAAAATCAATACGGCTTCAGAGAGAATATGAATACAAGTGACGCCATATTGGCAGTAACTGATTATATTACCAACAATACTGATAATGGATTCAAGTGCCTTGCTGTGTTTCTTGATCTTGCTAAGGCATTTGATACTGTTTCACACAATAGATTACTCGATAAATTGTCGCGTGTTGGCTTTGTAGGCGTGACCCATGATTGGTTTAAAAGTTACCTTTCTGAAAGATCACAGGTGGTCTCGCTTGAGGGTTTCAAAAGTACACCGAAATCTATTACCTATGGGGTTCCTCAAGGAAGTGTTCTTGGGCCTATATTATTTCTCCTTTACGTGAATGAAATGTGTAACTTGCCATTGGAGGGCCAAGTTATAGCTTTTGCAGATGATACTGTACTACTGTTCAAGACTAAAACATGGCAGAATACTTTTAAGCTAGCCGAAGTCGGCATAAGAACTGTTAAAAAATGGCTTGATCATAACTTACTTTCCTTGAATGTTTCCAAAACTAAGTTCTTAACTTTAAGTCCCACGGAGGCTGGTCAACCCAAAACAAATCCCGAACTTAAACTTCGAATTCATAGCTGTCACTCAGCGGATCTGTGTAATTGCACATGTCTTACAAAAACGAACACTATAAAGTACCTGGGAGTTATAATAGATAATAAACTCTGCTGGCGAGACCATATTCATGATCTTTCTAATAGGATAAGAAAGTTGGGCCACCTTTATAAGACCCTTCGAAATATTTTGGACAGATCAACTATGAAAACTGTGTATTATTCCCTCACACAATCAGTTTTATCATATGGAATTGTAGGATGGGGAGGATGCGTTAAATCAATCATGGATCCGCTTAAAAAGGCACAAAAATGTTTACTGCGTATTATAAACAAAAGAGCGAGATCATTTCCTTCAGATGATTTGTTCAGAATGTTTGACGTACTTGACCCGAGACAGCTGTACCTCAAAGCTGCACTTGTAAATTTCCATAAAAACATAACCTTACACAACAGATCCCAACAAACACGAACCACTAGACATGCAAATAACATTAACTATACTGTACCAATTATGAAGACCTCATTTGGACAAAGACAGTTTAATTTTATTGCTCCACGTATATTTAATAAACTAGACAATGACATAAAGAAAACACCACATCACAATTCCTTTAAAATTCATATAAAAAAATGGCTGATTTCTTCAGGCAGGCTCTATGCTGAGGAGGTTGTTCATCCTTAACATCTGACTTATTCACTTTTATTCATATATTTCCTTTCTTCTTAATCTTCTTAATCATTTCTTTTATTTAATCTAAAACTTTCCTTCTTACTCTTTTGTAATCATTTTCTTATAACTTGAATGTAACATTTGTGCACCTTATATATTTTGTATCCTCTATATGTAAATAATTTGTATACCTTATTTGTAAAAGTAACAGCCCCAGAACAGGTTTTGCCTAGTGGGGCGTTACTTACTTAACCTAAATGTGTAAAATTGTCTTTGTATTAACAATAAATAAATAAAATAAAAAAAAAAAAATTAGCCTCCACGGTCTCAAGGCTATCCTCGTCATCATCCTCTCTATGCACATCAGCTTCTACCACCATCACAGTAAAACCTACAGATTTTTGATCGTCTCTTTCTACAATTACTTCATCAACAGACTCAATCATATTAATAGCATTCTCATTATTAGTACAGGGCGCCAGTTCCACGTTTGTTAACCTGGTGGAACGCAGGTTTAATTTCTTCGGGAGCCCGCGACAGGTCGAGGTCCGTAATTTGTGTTCCTGTCGGGGCGGCGAGCGTTTCCCGATGCCGATGCGATAAACTCGTTTCTTTCCACGCAATCTTTATTAAAATGACGACCAGGGCAAAATTGACATTTTGGTAACTGTTTTCTGTTATTTACTGGGCTATTATTATTAGGGCGCGAATTCGCATTACGGTTGTTTGGACGTATATTATAATTATCCTGCCGGTACGTTGAGGTATTATAGTTATTACCGCTTTCGCACGAATTGTCACGTTGGGTATTCCTATTTTCATGATTACGTTCGGCAACTGGCTGAAACAACGTTTGTCGGGGGAAATCAATCATCATTACTTTTTCTTTAAGCGACGTGAACGTAAAATTTCCGAAAATCACTCCGACATCTAAAATGTTGCGATACGTGTCTCTCATCAGGTATATTAAGTCGGAGTGACACTCCTTCGCTTCACGCTGTCCGGAGACTCAGATGGCAAGGCCGCTGACCAGCTCCGAACAGCACTCAGCGTAGACGTGTGCAGTTTAGGTGGAGCGCTAGGGACGACGTGAAGCGTCGTCTCAACGTGTCACTCCCCTCGGATAAACTGTTAAATACTACTGGACCAAGGTAAGAGAACATTTAAAGGCCACTCACCGTGAGGACGTGGTCTCCCAGCTTGGACCCCTGTCGATGATGGTGGATCGACAGCCCACCAGGCGTAGTCTGCATTGACCTACGGGTTGGTGGACGTCCTCGGCCACTGGGAAGGTCCGTGTTCAGCCCAACGTATGCAAAGAAGATTTAAACTTATAGTTAGCTTAGAGCCGATGGAAACACCTAGGTGGCACAACCTGACCGAGGGAATCCGTCGGACGAAACCCTGGCAGGCGACTCGCCGAAACGCGCAAAGGCCTCTACGGTTCAGCCAAGGCAACAGTCTCAGGAAAAACCCAGCCAGTTGCACCAGGCTTGGCTCAAGTTAGAGTTTCTTACTTTCGTTGGGTAGAAAAAATACAATAAAAATTATTGCCGGCGCTGGGGCACCGGACTTGAGACGAGAAGTTATTTATTAATTTCTACTGCTGGCGGCTCGGCCAGACTTTAAAAAAATTTTCCTTTTTGAAAAAAAAATAAAATTGATGTTAAAAGAATCGTTCCTCTTTTTTAAAATTAAAATTCCAACACGCGGCAAACTCAGCGCGCCTTTTTTTTTCTCCCAGCTGACAAGACAAAATGTTCCCATTTTATAAATAAAAATATCCCAAGTAATAAAAAAATATTTCCCCAAAAATGAATGGTGCTTCCCGCGGTATTTTGGGTAGGTACCCGAAAATACTCGCACGTCATATAGGGGCGTCGGATTTCTCTCGCTCACGTCACTCGTGACGACTGACCGGCCGGTATCAATCGCCACCTCCAATTCGAGAGAAACCCATCGTCCCGATACGTGCTCAATCCTCCCGAAAGCGGCTAGGCAAACGCGAAACCCTGCGCGGGCGGTCAAGTCCGGAGGTCGAGGCCGAGTGCCGAGAAGTCAATGCGGGAATGTGGCTCGTCTCCGCCAGTGGGTCATCCGAATCCACTAGGACGTCCGGAGTTTCGAGGTCGGAGTTCTCGGAGGAGGACTCATCCGTCTCTCTTCGGCGAACAATCGGTGACGGTCCTCGCTCCGCGAGGCGTTCCACATGATGTTCAGGTCTGGCGACCCCTGACGCCGGCGCCGCTTTCATGTCGTCAGCGTGCACCTTCACAGGCCTGCCACTCCGTTCTACCCAGTAGACGTTCCCCCGGCCAACAGCCATGAGGACCGTGCATGGTCCACCCCACTTAGGGGCGAAACCGGGATGCCTGTCTCCGGAGGCATTCGTTCTAGGATGTTCCCTGATAAGGACCTTCTGTCCCGGCAGAAAAACGGGGCGCGGCTCCGTGGGCCCCATATACCTCTCTTGGTAATCCTGCTGGTGAGCCCTTATATCTTCGTCCATGGCGACTCTCTCTCGAGCCGCGGCATCTGAGGGCGGGGCATCATCCGGCTCCTTCAGCTGCCACTCTCCGGGTCTGGCCAGAGAGTAGCCAAAAAGCGCTTGGCTTGGCGTGACGCTCGTGGCTTCATTTCGTCTACCTCTTAGACCTACTAGAACGGTAGACAAGTGCTGGTCCCATGTGCGATGGGGGTAGCGTTGGAGGGCAACCCGGAGACCCTTTTTAAGCTCCTGGTTCCTACGTTCAGTGGGGTTTGCCCTCGCGTGGTAAATAGCCGTGGTCCAGTGCTGGCACTGCCATCGAGCAATCGCATCTGTCCACAGTCGATGACCGAATTGTGGCCCACTATCGGTGAGGACCGCCTTAGGATACCCAAAGCGAGGGTAAACTTCCCTCTCGAGTAATTGGACTAAAATTGAGGCCCGACTTGTTTTTATAGGGAAGGCTTCCACCCATCGGGTGTACAGGTCAGTCACTACGAAAATAAACCTTTTTCCTCGGTCCGTCCTGGGATACGGACCCATGATATCGGCAGCTATCAGACTGAACGGCTCCGTTGGTCTGATTCCTCCCTGCGGCGCTCGCTGGCGGTTGGGCCCCGCCTTTGTTGTGGCACACACCATGCACGCTCGGACGTGATCGCGCACGTCTTTCTGCAAGTGTGCCCAGAAGAACAACTCTCTTATTGCTCTTCCGGTTTCCTCCGCCCCTGGGTGACCGGCAAGGTCAGAGTCATGATACTCTGCAAGTACTCGCGGGATAAATGAAGAAGGCACCACCAAACAGGGTGGCCGGTTAAGTGATACCCTCCAAAGGAGCCCATCTCGCACCTCATGGTTCCTTATGAACCGTCGATCGCTTGACCTCGTTGCTTCAGCTTGCGCTTCGTGCAAACGTTCCCATCGTTGGACGAGCAATCGTATAACCTCGTCCGTTTGTTGCGCCGTTCTGACGGCGAGCGCAAAAGAGGCTTCCCCGGACACATCGGGCAAGATTTCAGAACCTAATGACGATGTGGTAGAGTCCCTGGACCCAATACACATAACCGCGGCTTGGCGGTCGACAGAGTGATGACTCGGCCCGACGCAGGGGTACATCATGCGATCTTCCTCGCCCGATAAGTCGCCTAGCGGGACATCCATCGGATGCCTCGACAGAGAATCAGGAAGCTGATTCTCCGCCCCTGGGCAATGCACTACATCAAAAGTAAATTCCTGGAGTAGTAAAGCCCACCTCATCAGCTTCGCCCTACTGTCCTTTCCCACATTCAGCCAGGTTAGGGCACGATTGTCTGTATACAGGGTGAAATGGTGGCCCTCCAAGAATGGGCGGTATCTCTTTAACGCCCAGACGGCCGCTAGAGCCTCCTGCTCGTTTGAGTGGTATTTCTGCTCAGCGGGATTGAATCGCGAGCTTGCGTAGGAGATAACGTCTCGTGTTCCATCCTCCCTTGGATGAAACAGTACGGCCGCGACTCCCAGCTTACTGGCGTCCGTCTGCAGGCAAAATTTTCGGCCAAAGTCTGGACGGGTCAGCTGGAGTGGCTGACTCATGGCCTGCTTAATAGCCTTCATCGCTGCTGATGCTTGCTTTGTCCATTTGAAGGGCTTCTTCAGCCGAAGCAAGTCCGTCAAAGGCGCAGCCAGTTCCGCAAAGCGTGGCACGTATTCCCGGAGCCAGTTACAAGTTCCCAGGAAACTTCGTACTCCCTTGCGGCTTGTAGGTTCGGGTGCTTCTTGAATAGCACGTTCGTGTACTTCTTGGGGACGAGTACCAGTGGCAGTAACCACGTGTCCCAAATACTGGAGGGAACTCGCTCCAACAATGCACTTCTCGGGGGCGCAGCGCAGGCCATACAGCGCCAGACGCTCCAGCACCAACCGCAGGTGACGGCAGTGCTCCTCCCACGTCCCCGAGAAAACGATAATGTCATCCAAGTAGACCATGCAGAATTCGCGAACGAATCCAGCTAGCACTTGCATCATCGTCCTCTGGAAACTGGAGGGCGCACCAGCCAAGCCAAAAGGCATCACCCGAAACTGGTAGCGGGCACCGTCCGGCGTCGTAAAAGCCGTCAGCTGTCGAGATTGAGGAGCTATCGGGACCTGCCAATATCCCTTCTTTAAATCGAATGTTGTAAATATCTTCGCTCCGCTCAAGTCCTTGAGCGTGTCACTTATGACTGGCAGAGGAGAGGCTTCGGGCACCGTCACTGCGTTTAGACGCCTGTAATCCACGCAGAACCGCCGGCCATCCTTTCCCTTCCGTGCAGCCATCACTACGGGAAAGTTATACGGCGACTGACTGGTCTCGATAACGCCATCAGCGAGCATCCCTTCCAACTGGACGTAGAGTTCACGCTTTTTCTCGTCAGAGAGTCGGTGAGGGCGAACGCTTATCGGACGGGCATCGGTTAAACGTATTTTGAGCTCGGGCACTCTAGCAGGGCCGCTGAATGGGAGGAAAACTTCATGAAGATCCTCCAAGACCTTCTGAATCTTGTCCCGATGAAGAGCGGGGATATCGTCGCGAGATGGCAATGTTGCGGAATTCGGAGTTGGACACGGTTGCTCGGGGATCAGGTGGACGCTCGTCCGCTCCCTCTTTCCGAAGTTTACGCATTTTCTACAAAAGTCCACACAGGCCTCTTCCTCGGTGAGCCATGGCTGACCGAGAATGACCTCCTCGCGTAAGCCGTCCACGACAAGAAAACTTGACACGGTTCGCAAATCCCTGGTCGACCACTCCAAGGTCACCTCCCCTTGCACCTTCATGGTCATGCTAAAGTGGGCAAGTCCCAGCGACGGGAGTTCGGTCACGGAGACATCAGCTTCGGGGGGAACCAAAGCACTCCTAATTAAGTTGTGGGAAGCCGCGGTATCAATAAGTGCTTTGCACTGCTGATCTCCCAGTTCAATGCGTATCCGGGGAAGATTCACCTGTCGAGTGACCAGATGACATTCCGCCTCACTCGATTTAGATGACGGGGCGCTATCGAACTGATTTCTCCTGCCCGCGGCCAGAGTCGGGTCTAAAACAGTGACGCCCCCAGAACGATCGACTTCTCGATCCACTCCTAATGTCTCCGGTCGGTTGGGGGCTGACGCTCTCCGGCCGGGGACTGCACGTTTTTTGCACGCGCCGTTTCTTCCTCCAATCTCTTCAATACTGGGCACTGCCCAACGGCGTGGGAATTCCCACAGAACCGGCAGTCTCTCAGAGGACGGGTCCTTGGTTCTCCACGAGGTTGCTCAGGGTTATTCGGGGTACGCCACGACCGCGACTGCACTTCATCCTCGTAGCGACCACGTACGCGCTCTTGGCGATCGTATTGCTGCGGTCGTCGGTCGTCCTCGCGTCGACCTTGTGTACGGCCTTGATAACCGTATTGCGGCGGCGCGTTGTCCGCACGACGTCCCTGTGCGCGGTCCTGCTGGCCACGTCGTGTTTCGGGTCTGGGGTCACGGTACCTGGGCGAAGAATGACGGTCATCGGCGGCTTGCCATCTTCGTGACTCTGGTTCTTCGTATACTGGTATTTGGGGCCTCCCGCCGTCGTTTAGAGTGAGCTCGAATGGTCGCGTGCCCATCCGCTCGGCCTTTCCCAAAAGCCGGTCGTACGGCGCACCTGCCGCGGCCCATACTTCGAAGATCTCTCGGTTCCGGGGGGTCATTAATTCTACGATTCTTTCGACTAGTCCTTCGTCCATCTCCTCACCCGGGAATAATCGACGAAATATGTCCTGCTTATGAGTTAAATATAGCAGGACGCTCTGCTCTTCTGCTTGCGTACCAGCATGTAAATATGCTAGAAGGGCGGAGCGGACAGACTCGGTCCCAAAGCTCCGTCTTATGAGACCTTTGAACTGATGCCACGTCCACAAGCCTTGTTGGTACTGTGACCACCAGACGCGAGCCCGTCCTCGCAGTTGTTGAACTGCCTTCTGGCATTTCAGGGTTTCGCTGTCCTCGGTTCGTGAGAAATGACGGTCGCAGGCCGACAAGAAACTCTCCGGGTCTTCGGCTAGGCCTCCCGAGAATGTTTCCTCCAATTTTGTGCTCGACGGCACGTAGACCTTGTAGGTGGGCCGTTTGCCCTCAGTTTCCTGTGGTGGGTCGTAACCGCCTGGCGGAGGGGAAACGGTGCGGGAGCCGCTCTCGGGAGGAGATCGCGCGACAACAAACATTTCGGAAGCAAAAAGGCGGCGAGATCCCCTTACTGGCGACGGACCCGTAAGCGACCCAAAAATATCCTCCCCCCCCGGTCCAAAAAAAAAAAAAAAATCCACGCGCCCTGAATCGATTCTCTCAGAACGGGGTAGTTCGAACCGGTAAGGGATAACCGCAAAACAGTTAATTACATCAAATCATTCAATTAAATATACTCTATAAAATCGGCGTTGATAAAAACACAATAAATAATCATCAATAAACACTGGAGTGTTGAAAATTAAAATAAATGTTGTTAATTCAATTAATAAACAAATGGCAATAAATAAAATCAATTCTTAAAATAATTATAAATAACAATCAACAATTAAATCAATAAATAAAAATAAATCCTTAAAATTATTAAGAACAAGCAATTATAATTTAAAACACAATTATCGATTATTTAAAATAACTATAAATATTTAACAAATAAAACAAACACGAATATCAATAATAAAAAAAAATTATAAATAAGTAATAATTAATCCAAACTCGAATATCAATAATAAAAAAACAATTATGAATAAGTAATAATTAATCCAAACACGAATATCAGTATTGAAATAATGGAATTAGCATTAATTATCACATATATTTTTCTTTAGTTAAATTAATTAACGATCTTATTCAGAACGATAAAAATATTTTTTTGATATGATTTTTGATAGCCATATATATTATTCATAGAAAAAATATTTTGAAGACAATATTTTCTCTATGGCTTGTAGCTGTCACTGTCAAAATCTAACTATATAAATCAGCTTGATTCAGCCTCAGCACAACATTATTCAATTTGAGCTTTTTTTATACAACAAACTGCAATGCAACGTTTGTCGGGTGTCTGAAGCAGCTTTTGCCAGTGACGGACAACTTCTGAATCATCTAACTACGGCCAATTACACAATATATATCTCAAACCAACTTCAACACTGACGTGTCGGCCAAATTCACTCATGACAGCAATAGCCAGCTACAAGAGATCAATATCGAACCAAAATCGACAATCACGGAGTATCACAACTGATGGGCGATTCCAACGATCATTCGTGACTCGTTCTACAAAGAATTTTATATTCACAGCTCCAACATTTGCAGTGCAACTGGGCTTCAATTAAAATGAATCATTATGGTTCTTTAACCTGACATTCAACGTTGACTCGATATCAGTCTCTTAGATATGTACACAATAGCCTGTGATAAGCTTTACTTTTATTATGTACATATGTTACATTCGTCTCTTTAAGATAACCATTTAGTATCTATATTAAACCGTTAATCTTTAAGATTACTATTTAGTATCTATATTAAACCTTTAATAATACAATACCCTATGTGAAAACACATCATTGAGACGCACTGAGCGCCAATCGTACCTTTTATTATTTACCATTCACTTTAAAATTGTTTCCTTATACTCAATTTGTAAAACACTATATTTATAACAATAAAACAAGAATAAAACATTATTTACTTATAAATTGTTTCCCATTTGTATTTCAAATAGAATGAATTTAAAATAACATTCTCTACTATGAATGTCCAGCATACAATGGGTTTTCCATTGCCACTTGTAACAATACTTAATATAAAAATTATTTATAATTTGCCCATTCTGAGAGTTCCACTCAGGGTCGCTGGTTCGTCCAAACTCTCTCGTTTGGATGGAAGGCCCCTCTGTTGGGAGACAATCTGACACTCCTTCGCTTCACGCTGTCCGGAGACTCAGATGGCAAGGCCGCTGACCAGCTCCGAACAGCACTCAGCGTAGACGTGTGCAGTTTAGGTGGAGCGCTAGGGACGACGTGAAGCGTCGTCTCAACGTGTCACTCCCCTCGGATAAACTGTTAAATACTACTGGACCAAGGTAAGAGAACATTTAAAGGCCACTCACCGTGAGGACGTGGTCTCCCAGCTTGGACCCCTGTCGATGATGGTGGATCGACAGCCCACCAGGCGTAGTCTGCATTGACCTACGGGTTGGTGGACGTCCTCGGCCACTGGGAAGGTCCGTGTTCAGCCCAACGTATGCAAAGAAGATTTAAACTTATAGTTAGCTTAGAGCCGATGGAAACACCTAGGTGGCACAACCTGACCGAGGGAATCCGTCGGACGAAACCCTGGCAGGCGACTCGCCGAAACGCGCAAAGGCCTCTACGGTTCAGCCAAGGCAACAGTCTCAGGAAAAACCCAGCCAGTTGCACCAGGCTTGGCTCAAGTTAGAGTTTCTTACTTTCGTTGGGTAGAAAAAATACAATAAAAATTATTGCCGGCGCTGGGGCACCGGACTTGAGACGAGAAGTTATTTATTAATTTCTACTGCTGGCGGCTCGGCCAGACTTTAAAAAAATTTTCCTTTTTGAAAAAAAAATAAAATTGATGTTAAAAGAATCGTTCCTCTTTTTTAAAATTAAAATTCCAACACGCGGCAAACTCAGCGCGCCTTTTTTTTTCTCCCAGCTGACAAGACAAAATGTTCCCATTTTATAAATAAAAATATCCCAAGTAATAAAAAAATATTTCCCCAAAAATGAATGGTGCTTCCCGCGGTATTTTGGGTAGGTACCCGAAAATACTCGCACGTCATATAGGGGCGTCGGATTTCTCTCGCTCACGTCACTCGTGACGACTGACCGGCCGGTATCAGGAGCATGAAGCATCCGACGGAGCCGTTCCAAAGAGCCGCATATGAACCGCTTCCTTCCGCTTAAGGAATGCGATTCCACCCTCATCCGCACGCTGACGGTCACCATAATAATTAGCCATAAGCGAAGACCGAGCAACGTCTATTCCGTATCTACCAATTAAAAAACCTTTGAATTCATCCCATGTCCATTTACCCTGCGCATGAGGAGACCACCAACGCTTGGCTTCTCCTCGCAACCTCTGAGACGCACGGCCGACCATTGACGCAGGAGAACAAAATATGTGGTCGAAAAACGCTTCGCATGCCGTGATAAATAAAACAGGGTCTTCTTCTGGAAGACCGCTGAACGTATCTTCCAGTTCGCGACGTTGTAAATATGGGAATAAATGTTCAATTCCCGGGCTATCGTTTCTTGGGGGTTCTGGAAAATCGCGGCTAACATTATCATTTGTTCTTGCCCTAGTAACCCGTCTACTATCTCCTCCGCCGCCATCGTTTTCGCGCTCTACTGCTCCGAAAATAAGATATTTGAATAAACGAAAAATAAGTTGAAATAACATTTTTTTTGTTAATACGAGAAAAAAACAAACGAAAAGTAAACGCTCAAAACCTCAGGGTGGTTCGATAAAAACTACTGTTTTTAAAAATGGCTACACGTTGGATAGCGCCAAATTGTTATCGCATATAACAAAGAAGAGCGTTGATAAGTGTTTAAATGCCGGCTAGTCAATACAATAATTAAATATGGTGGAGACGAAAGAACGTGTTGAGAGTATAAATTAAAACAATGCTTCAATTGACAGAAATACACGCGTAATAGTAATTATCGGTTAATAAAAATTGCTATAAAATTAAAAGGAAAATTAATTAGAAAACCAGTGATGACGGCCGCTGAAAAGAATTATTAAATACAGGAAATACACGTGGAGCAGAGAATAACAGTGCTGAAAAGAATAATCAAATACATGAAATGCACGTGTAATATTGATGACAATCTTGCTAAAATAAATTACGAAACGAAATGTTCAGAGCAAAGAAAACAAATAATAATAAATCAGAAAGATCTTACCAACCGCTGCACTCGTTACGGGTCTGTAGATGAAACACTTACACTACATAATATCACTTTTTATTAATTTAAAATAACTTAAAACTATCTTAAATTCACCCCTCGTTGGTTATATGGACCTGAAACACACTTATTCACTATTATACGATTATTTAAGTTATGTTTATTCTTAAAAGTTATTTTTAATAGTAACTTAAACTATCTTAAATTCACCCCTCGTTGGTTATGTATGGACCTGAAACACACTTATGCACTACCATGCAAATATGAAATTTAATGCTGAGCTTCAAGCAGACGCCTCGCAGAGATAAGATTTTCTCTTTCAACGTTCGCGGTCTACGTTTGTTTTAAAAAATATATATAAGTTATCTTTCGTACGCGTGAGTTAAAATTCGTCTATCCCGACCAAGCGTCCACTCAAATACTGATTCAAACCAGCTATCGCGTCCACCGCTGGAGACAGGGGGGGAGGAGCTACCCCACCGCGCGGCGGGGCGCGTTCTACCATCTACCAATAGGAAGCCTCCATTTCACCTACCAAGTTAGAAAGTATAAAGTTCCAGGAATATGCATTGAATATAAAATTATTAGAAATGACATATTTACAAAATATAAGCATAGTTTAAACACATTAAGGACCCAAAGACCCGTTAATATGATAAAACCATTATAAGAGAAAGTTTTCCAAGAATCAAGGTATTTTGTTGAAACAAAATAATAGATGTTTGACTTCTATGCTACCATAACCCATGGTAATATTTTGATCATAATACCTATGTATATATCACAGACACAAAAAAAAAGTGTGGACAGCACTTAAAAAAAATATTCCAATTAATTCCTTGGTTGAATAATTGTAATAGAAACGGCTATAAAATAATGAAAAAAAAAAATCAAATAGCAAACGTAATAATTTCGAATAACTAAAAGGAACAGTACTTTCGTTTTTCTTAACATTTCCATAAATAAAAACAAACTCGCTTACTCTAATAATTACGAAACTGCCATTTAGTTTCTTTACTAACTTATTCATCTCTATTTTTGTCTGTTGCATCTCAATAAATACAAAATACAAATAAACTTAGACAAACTAGCATAATAACGAAACTGTCATTTATATAATTTATTTTTTACTAACTCCTATATCTCTATATTTTAGCTTGTTCTGCTGCATCACTTCTTTAAGACTTCTGCATCACTTCCATTTTCCATTTTATTTGATGTTTGGATTCACATGATAATAATACAACAGGGTTTCATATTATAGTGGAATTGTTAATATTTTTTGTATGTTAATAATAATTTATCCAACTGTATTTTTTGTTAATGATTTTAAGTGTCTCACAACACTATTACAATCTATCGGAAACGCCATCTTACGATGGCTCCAGTATAGATCAGCGATTCTAGCTTGCCATTCATGATCAGGTATTATATTTACTTACTGTACAGCTATCTACGGAGTCAGCTTTGATAAAACCACCTCATCTCTGAAACTTCAAATATGTCAAATTTACCATTCAACCGGCATATATATTCAAAGTTGCTGTGAAAACATCACAAGTGGGCACTTTGTTTAATAAAACAGTTATTAATGTAGGAAAATGGCATTTTGTTCAATCAGAGTGTATACAAATCTTCATCAGAGAATAAAAACGGGATAACAATTCGCTTACGGTAATTACGTATAAACATTTTTAAATTCTATTTTCGTTTGAGAAGGAATATTTCTGTGAATAGGAGAGATGAGCGGTTGCACATATTGGCCAGTATTAGAACTGCCGTAGGCGTATTAACTTTTAAAATCAATTTGACAATCGAACCAAGTTTTGACGAGAGGTCTTATTACGTGTCAACAGTTTTCATAGAACATAAATTAGAATTATGCCTTGCAATTTAGGAAACTAAATCATATAAGTTTTAAATAAACACCTAAACAAAACTGTTTTTAATTATTATAGCCATACAATGTTTGATAAAAAAAATCGATCGACCGGCCAAGAACTGACACAAAAAAACAGCTGATAGCTGTCAAACGAAAAATCTGTGTCGACAAATAGACACTTTTGTCAACATTTGATGTGTTACCATAATAATCCTTACTTACGTTCGTAGAAGTTTGTGTGTTGCCATACATTTGTGCTTAAAAATTACTGGGTTGCCGTATAAAAAATACTGGGTTGCCATATAAAAAAATAAATCTGTCTGTAGGAATTACAGCTACGAAAAAAAAAACGTCAAAAAAAATATGCCAAAATGAGTTTGTAACATAGGTAATAAACCTAGCTGGGAGACACCTTAAGCAGCATCACAGATTATACAGAAATTCCCCTCATGGTGAATATACATCCTTCCCTCATGAACGGTGGTCTGAGTCCTACAAATGCCACTACCTACTGACGCGACCTCTCCTGTTCGCGTTATTTTCTATTTTGAAATCGGCGCCAAATCAGACCACAAACAAACATTTGTGAAAAAAATAAAGTGGAAAAAAAAATATTTGACAATAAGACATAACCTGAAATGTGACAATACAAGTGACAGATGAAAATTTTTGACAGTCGAAATTAGACACGCGTCGTGTCTGCACGGACCGCGCTCACTGTGGCCGGAGCAGCTGCAAACCGCACCAGAGGGTGTCGGTTAGGCTCGCTCCACACCGGCAGCCATGGATGTGACATCTGGGGTGTCGAGATGGATCGGCGCACCACCATTCGGCGAGAGAGCTGCTTTCCTGGACCGAAGCGGGTGCTGAGTTTGGAAAGTGTTCCAAACGCTGTTGGGTCGCGCTGGACCCTGGAGCGACGGCCTGCGTCTCCTTGAGACTCGCGCCGCCGCTGTCGCTCCCGCCAGTCACCCAACCGGCATCTGCCGGTGTCTGGGACCCGAGGTTGCTGTCGCCGATAGCCTTGCCCCTTCGCCCATCGACGACGATCCATTCCAGCATTGGTGGTGCATCAGCACGCCCATGGCCGAGAAGAGAAAATTATGTGTGCCCCAAAACAATACTTGTGACATTCTTTTATTTTATGTGACAATATTTCGGCTGTGTGATTTTAAGTTATTTATTTTATTGAATCCATTTTAACGTGTGACGTCCAATATTGACTCTATTTTGATGAGACCTCTCGTCTACCACGAGGAAACATCAAGCCAAGGTGTGGGGAAGAAAAGGAGAGAAATGATGGTGACACTATGAAATTGTAGTAGTACGGCGCATTTATTCAAAAAATCATTATAGTAGGTCCATGGCAATAAAATAATAAAAAAAAAACAAAATAACAGACAACAAATAAAAACACGTGGCATCTACCGAAACGAACTGTCAAACACACGCGAACACACGAAAAGACGCCGACCAGAAGATACCGCCCCAGGGTACAGCGACATCCTTCCTCCAGGCATGTCACTGTCTTCCACGTGGTGACGGTAGATCGGTGGGGCCCAGCCTCTGCATGAGGCTAGCAGGTCTTCCTCGTGTCCGGCGTAGTTTCTTCTTCTCCTCCTGATCTCCTCCTCCAGACCGTCACCCATGGCTGGCTCTGTGCCCCACGGCACGCTATGACGGCGCATCTCGACAGAGGTGGCATACCAGTCGGGACCTCACCGGAAGGCGAACCGACGCCCCAGACGACACGGATTGCCCTTCGTGGTCCAATCTGCGAGCCGCCGCGTTCCCTACGCGGTGGCCCCACACTGCGCTCTGCCTCCAACCTCCTGTCCTGTTGATGCCCTCATCTTGGTTCTGGGGCACCATCAGCGTCCATGCGCGTGACGGGTCCTGTCACACAGACCTCCTCGTGCTCTTGAAATATGGCCGCCATCGGGACGCGCGTGTCGACCGATGACGGCGTCACACCAAACCGTCCGTCCTCCACCACCGTCGAATGCCAAGAGAGCGCGTGCCATCGCGCGTGCTATAAGCTTCCTTGTCGTTCTCTCACGCCGTCAGGGGCACTAGTAGTCTTCCGTCAAAATGTTGCCGCGGAAAAAATTAAAAATTATTGTTTTTCGACAACACTGTTTTTCGGCTATAACAATTTAATTTTGATTTGTGACGTCCTAATTTATTACCAATTTTAATTATTTATTTTATTTCAAATTTTATCATTTTATCTTGTGACATGACCGTGCCGTCTGACGTTTGTGCGCTGACACTTGACATTTGTGTATCGTCAGACCACGGCTTCAATTATCGTTTACTTTTTTTATGCATCTCGTCCAGCGAGGTAATGTGTGGAATATCTAATTCCATAACAGACGTTGAAAGAAAAGTGAGCTCTACCTCAAAGCCTCTTGGGAGGAGGGTATCACTACTCTTTATTTTCTGAGATTATCAACAGTATTTTCAAAACAAAATGTCTCATCAGCGGTGTAGTGAGACCCTAATGATGTGCATATCTTTCACTAGGTGTCTCAAAAGTTAATTGCAATAAGGAGCAAGCGATTACTGTGGCTAACTTGCTTTCTTACCTCTCACCAATTTGCTAAATCGTCATATCGAAATATTCATTATTATCAAGGACCCATTATAATCAAAGAGATATTTGTGAAAGTCAAATCAATTTTGAATATTGGGGCATCGTAACGCCGCCAATAGTACGGCAGAATGATAGTTGGAACAATGATTGAGTGAAAGATAGGCTGTGTTAACGGGGGAGAGTAAAGTCTCGCATTGCCACTGCGACAATATCGCGTTGTCTATCAAATAGGTACTCCATTTTAGACGAACATGTATGAGACGATGCATGAATGTTGACGAGGCGATGAATGTGTGCCAGGATAGAAAGATATGGCGTTCGGTTCTCTCTGCCTACCCCGTAAGGGACATGGCGTGATGGTATGTATGTATGTATGTACTAGTGGACGAAATGTTTTCGCCATGATAACGGCCGCTGTTTTATAGACTTTGGAGAATCTTCTTATGATTAATTGCTATGCAATCGGGATAATGTCATCACTCATGACTGTGATTAAGAATAAAGGCTTTGTTTATAAGTTGAAGGCAATCTGCATTAAAGTGTATGATCATCAATAATCAGTAATCACATACTAAATAGGATTAAATCTATTAAAAAAGCAAACAACACTATCGTGTATCGCATTTTTGTTTTTTTTTCTATGTCCATAGAACAAAATACATTTATATAATCTGTGGCTAACTTCATAGTATTTTCATATTTACACCAATTTACATCTCGGTGTTTTTTAGCTTGTTTATTGATAAAAATATGTGCAGCAATCAAGATTGACTAAAATATTCAAGTTTCAATAACAATATACACAAATGATCATTTAAATAAAATATATATAAACACAGTTTGTAAAGTAAATATATTTTGTAATCATTTTTTGCGGCAAAAAGTGTAGTTTCTACCGCAAAAATGGCAGCAGTTATGATGGATTACGAGTTTAAGATCAAAACACAGAACGAACGGACTAAGGTTGAGGATCTGTTTGACTACGAAGGTTGCAAGGTTGGCAGAGGAACCTACGGTCATGTCTACAAGGCACGCAGGAAGGACGGATCAGACACTAGGGACTACGCTCTCAAGCAGATCGAAGGAACGGGATTATCCATGTCGGCGTGTCGAGAAATAGCGGTATTTACCCTTATTCATTTATTATTTTCAAAAGTTATTGAATACAATATTTGATTATTACGAAACAAGTCAATGATGGTTGAGAATTATTTCAAAGATGCCGACGATGCCGACATTCGATCATATATTGCTTTACTAAACAGAATACTTTCCAGTAAATAAAATGAGCATTTTCGTCGTGGAGTGGAGCGGAATGCACATGTACCAACCAAGCAAAAAGGTTTGCATTTTTGGTTAATAAATAACAATCATTCTACTATAATCAAACTCTATAGCCAATCATAATAATCTGCATTGTTCATTGACCTATCTTCTTTTAGATTAACATTGTGGGGTCACAACATTTATAATATAGGTACCAATTATTTATATATTATGTTTCAGTTGTTACGAGAGTTGAAACACTCTAATGTGATAAACTTGATTCGTGTGTTCCTGTCACATAATGACCGTAAAGTGTGGCTGCTGTTTGACTATGCAGAGCACGACCTCTGGCACATTATCAAGTTCCACCGAGCAGCCAAGGCCAACAAGAAGCCTGTCATGGTACCCAAAGGAATGGTGAAGAGTCTTCTCTATCAAATTCTGGACGGGATTCATTACCTACATTCCAACTGGGTACTCCACAGGGATTTGGTATGAATATCCTAAGTATTTACATACAATATTTCTGTGTATAATAATTTAGTTAACTTATCATTTCTCACTTGTCATGTTTGTATACATATATTACATAAGGCAATATATAGAATACCTGGGGCATACAAATCTCAGGTATTGTATAGAGTACCTACCTGTTGCTTCACTGCCAATGTGTCGCCATTTATCTATCAATTTATAAAGCAAGTTTTATTATAGACTAAGTGAATCTAACCAAAAAATTAAGAGGAATGGAAATTTACATACACGTCCTACTATTATTTGTTAGGTTAAGTTAGTCGTTAATGATAATAGCAACTTGCGTGAGTGAATCTCCCTCTAGATTCCCCACTTTCATCTTCCACAAATTACAGGCTGCACATTCGGTACTGTATACAATACCAAAACAAACAAAGTATACATTGGGCCTGAGTCAAGTTGAAAACGCTAAACGATATCGCCAAACGCTATTTTTTTTTGTATGGAATTTGACGTTTGTTGTAGAATTTTTTTCTACAATAACAAACAACCAACGTCAAATCCCATACAAAAAAAAAATAGCGTTTGGTGATATCGCTAAGCGTTTTCGATTTGACTCAGGGGCATTGTCTAGGTACAAATGGCCAGTAACATATACATATGTACAAGTCTTGTACTGTTTAATAAAGGTTGTTTATATTATATATGAAATGGCTAGCAACCACAACTGGTGAAGAATCCTGCCCATCTGCCATACGAAAAGTAAAGTAAGTAATGGCTAGCAATATTAATGACACAATATAATAAATTTTATATTTGTGTTGAGTGGGTTTAATTACTTACTATAATTATTAATAACACTTTTATAGAATTGTCGCCAGGCTGACAAAGTGACTTTACTATATATTATGTTCTATAACTTTGAAGTGAAGTAGAGATATTCTATTTGGTGACAAAAATTATTCAAATGCTCTATTTTACGAAAATCAATTTTACGAATAACAATTATTCGAATCACATTTTTTTCGAAAAACAATTTTCCGAACACACAATTATCAGAAATTACAATTTTTCAAATTTATATGACGTCATGTTGGTAGTATTGTGAGAGGAATAAACCATGTAGATTTTTATTATAATATACTAGATGTCGTAGTTAGCAAAGATTTTTGACGTTTTAGTACTTCGTTTTTCCAGAGAATAACAACTAATGTGAATTTTTTTCGGATTTATTTGTCGTAAAAAACACATTGTTTATTAAGATTTAGAGAAAAGTTATTTAGGATGTGTTGAAATGTAAGGAAAACTGAAATATGTTGCCAACCAAAACATAAAATGTGCAATAGTCCATGACTCACTTTTTGCACGGAGTACTACATCTACATAGTATATTATGTATAATAAAAATCTATGGAATAAATAACATGGCGACGCACCACGCTGTCGGATATCCTAGGATGTACACCGATTTTTAAACCTAGCCTACAAAACTTTGGTAAAAATAGGTTGGCTAGGTTTGTTTGTAGTTATAATTACGACTGGCGTGAGCCAGTTGCATTATATATTAATAAAAGTAACTATAATGTTAAAATAAAATAACTAAATTGGTGTGAATACTAGATAAACTGTCTGTACATGATGTGTCAAAATAAAAAACTGGTGTACAAACTAGGCTATCCCGCGCTGTCAAACATCAGTTATTAAAAATGTGCAAACATACGTCAATTTGAATATATACAAACATATATTGCTGTAAAAATATACAAAACGGCTGTTCGCCCGGCTATGCTCTACGGCTTGGAGTGCTGGACTACAAAAAAAAAGCACGAACATAAACTGCATACAGCCGAGATGAAAATGCTGAGATGGTCCGCGGGTGTCACTATAATGGACAAAATTAAAAACGAATGTATTCGTGGTAGCTTTGGTGTCGCGCCCATCCCGGAGAAAATGAAAGAAACCAGACTCCGGTGGTATGGTCATGCGAATAGAAGGGGAGACGATCACGTGGTCAGGGTGGCCCTAAATATTCCCACACCACCCCGAGCTAGAGGCCGTCCACAGGCCACCTGGTGGACGAGTATTGAGAGAGATCTGAGGAAGGACCAGCTGACCAGTGAGATGTCACATGACAGAAAGACGTGGAGACTGCGTACCAGGAGGGCCGACCCCAGATGAACTGGGAAGAGGACCAGCCAAAGAAGATATATTGCTGTATATATTCAAATTGACGACTGTAATATACCTAACAGCAGCCCCAGAACAGGTAATACCTAGTGGGGCGTTGTTGATCAATTTATATATATGCATGTATTGTGAGAAAGAAAGATTAAATAAAATAAATACGTACCCAACAACAATACAACAAGTAATAATAGTCTTCATCAAATATTTTTTACTGGCAACAAATATGTCAAAGGAGGCAACATAATAACACAAAAATATATTAAATTCGGTCAATTGGTTTTCCAACAAATGTTAGTTAGAATAATTTGCTTTCGGACAATTGTCATTCTGATAACTGATTTTCGAAAAATTGTTATTCATACAATTGCACATTGGAACAATTGTGTTTGGAAGAATTTTCATGTAATCATCCTATTTATACTCTTTATCAGGGAATGTACCACAAATTCTTTTATGTATAAATAAACAATGACTGTTGTTAAGATAATATATTTATTTTAATGTTATTTTATAGTCCTAGTCAATCTATGGAAGTGACAGTCGTATGTCATTACATGTTGGTGTCTGAGACAGTGCTCGAGTACCTCAAGATCAGTAACATAAACCTCTGACAAGCAGTGTCTACTGATGTAACCAAATGATAAATAGACACCAGACAGTACAAATATTAATAATATGAAAGGTGATACAAGTGAACATAGTGCAGTAATTTGAAACAAATCTTGGTATTATTTATCCCATCCCAACATGATACAACTCTTGTTTCTACTTGTTTCATAGAGAGAGAATATGGTCCCATTTAGTGCAAATGTTTTAATAATTTAATTAATATTATCATAGAAACCAGCAAACATTCTTGTGATGGGTGAAGGTATAGAACGAGGTCGTGTGAAGATAGCAGATATGGGTTTTGCCAGACTCTTCAACGCTCCCTTGAAGCCTCTTGCTGACCTGGATCCTGTAGTGGTCACATTCTGGTATCGTGCTCCTGAATTACTTCTCGGAGCGAGACATTACACCAAGGCAATAGGTATTTATTTGACATGCAATAGGTAATATTCTTCTATTCCACTGTTTTATAAGGTAATACACATTGTAAGTCTCCAGAATGTGGCAACTTGTTATTGGATGCATGTTAAATTAATATTTGACATACTTGGTACCTGCCGGTTGTTATAAAACAAAATATAAACATTTAATTACTAATTGGAGAAACTTCTGATAAATATGTGTTTTGTTTCTATTGTAACCATAAACAACTCTTTAAAACCTTTGCCTGTAAAATTTCACAAATCACTTGATAACTTTCACAACCTCATATCTCAAAAAGCTGCATTCTTGTATCTATAAATATACAATGTTTTTAAAGGTTTAAAGAAAAAAAAACAAATAGGTACAATTAATAAATTACTTAGATGCATCCTTAAAAGAAATTACAATCCACATTAACAAAAAAAACCATGTAGAGAAAGTCATGAGGCTTATGAAGTGTTTAGTGTCTCCTGTACAATGGTACTTTTTGAGATAAGAGGTTGTGAAAGTTATCAACCGAAATGTGTTTGTATGTTATCGAAAAACGTTATAAAAATAACCTTTTTTTCTATTGGTTAATATTATTGTTTACTTTACTTAAGATATTTGGGCCATTGGATGCATCTTCGCAGAACTACTGACCTCTGAGCCGATCTTCCATTGTCGTCAAGAAGACATAAAGACAAGCAACCCATATCATCATGATCAACTGGACCGTATCTTCAACGTGATGGGATTCCCACTTGACAAGGATTGGGAGGATATTAGGAAAATGCCCGAACATCCCACACTTATGAAGGATTTTAAAAGATCTAAGTAATTATTTCATTATATTTCTATTTCGCAATCAGAAGAGTTTGAATTTATTGATTTTTGTGTCTATTCCTTTGAAAAGGACTTGGAAATCCAGGAGACTTAGCACTCCACGTATATAATTTATACCACTTAATACACTAAAACCACAATCATATTATGTATACTACTATCAATACTATACAGGCTTCACATTCTTTTGACACAGTTATTGAATGTAGTGCAGAGCTTTTCTGGAATGTAGACATCAGTACTGGTTGTTAAAGAAAGGTACATCTTATTTATTTATTTATAAACGGCATAAAATGCCTTTTACATACATAGATAAAAACACATATTGATGATAATAATAGAATAAAAAAAGCAATTAGGTATACACTTGGCAAAAAAAAAAAACTTAAACCTAAACAGTAAGACAAAAATAAAAAAAATACATGCAAGCAAACATAAAAAAAGATATAAGTACATAAGGATCCAAAAAAAAAACAAAACAGAAAATTCAAAAATAAAAAACATTGAATTCAAAATTCAATAGACGTATGCAAACATAAAAAACGATGAACATATGGACTCAAAATCAACCAAAACATTAAGTAAAAAAGTATTATTAATAGAAAAAAAAATATCAGTGTCATGTAAATTATAAATAAACAAAAAAGATATGCAAAAAAAAAACAAACATTTAACAATTGCAAATACACAAATCCATACTGAAAATATCACAGGTTGTTTCTCTCATAAAAAATGTGCATATCGTCTGTTTATATTTGTATTTGGACAGCATAAAAATGTCACCTAAATGAGAATATTCATTTCCAGTATTATGGAGTCGACTTATTAGCGAGTGATATTCTGTCTGTGTACGTGTATTGTTGTAATAAAATGGTGCTGTCTGTCTGGTTGATCGTCATGGTATATTGTAATTAATCAATTCTGTTAGTGCAGGGGTATCCAAAATCGAGTGAATTATTTTGTGTAAAGTAACCAAGTCAAATATTTTTCTGCGATCTGATAGTTTTAATAAATTTGTCAAATGGAGAAGGGCATTGTAATCTATTAAATCTCTAGGAATAAAAATCTTGAAATTCACATATCTAAGAAATCTACGTTGCACTTTTTCGATAGATTGAATATGAGAGTTAATATATCATTAATTATAGAACTGTAAGTACATTTAATATCCCAATCCTTGTTAATAGTATAATAATAAACTTTTCAGTTATCAAAATTGTTCTTTGAGCAAGTACATGGACCGCCATAAGATAAAACCGGACAGCAAAGCATTCCATCTTCTGCAGAGATTGTTGTTGATGGATCCAGCGCATCGTATTACATCAGAGCAGGCAATGCACGATGCATACTTCACTGAGGATCCACTACCAACTCAGGTACAGTACACATAATATCACTCTTCTAGTTCAATTATACAAGAAAATATCAAGAGAATCCTATCAACAATTTAATTACATTACTGACTTTGCCCATCTATATATGTTTGAATTAATGTCCGACCCTTGGAGGAATAATAGGATGGAGACGCCTTCAGTACGTTAAAAATGCAATCAAATTCCCTCATTTTGGAGTTTAGTCACAAGTTACAGTATTGACAACAAAATATGTTATCCGAGCAAACTAGCGCAAACTTCATTCTTATTGTTTGCAACGCAAAATATTTCGTAAACATCTCGTTTTTTAACCTAAAAGTATTATTGCTTCCAAAAATCGTTTTTTCTCTTTTTTCTTAACTAATTATTGGAAACAAAATGTGGTGAAATGTAGGAATAAAGGACACGGTATATCTTTTCACTCGTAAGCGTAAGTATTGAAACTAACCTACTATATTTAACGTAATATTGCGTATCCAACTGGCCACGGTTAAATTATAATTGTATAGTTATTTTTTGAATGATTCATTCTTAATGATTTAATATTAAGAACGATATAATTATTTGTAATAGTTTCTTAAAATTTTACTTATTTTTAATTTCATTGGTTTTGTAAATTGTGGATACGACCGTAATCCGCCATTATATTGTAATATGTTTCGGGCACAATTTGAGAAAAAACATAATTTGTATTTACTGTTAATGCTTTTTCAATCATTTTGTCACATATTTGTAATGTTTTTATATTGTCACCAAATATTTTATTAATGATTTAAGATAATTGAGCATGTCAATCACATCACATATTTCCGCTGCGATATTAGCCGCCATATTTCATTCGACCGTAGAGTTGGGCATTGGACATGAATTTATTTTCAATATTTATTTTCTAATAATTTTTCTGCAAATTCTAAATTTTATTTGTTTATTTATTTAAATCCACATTAACATACAAAAATAACAACAATACAATAGTGCAACATAGTACAATTAAATTATGAAAAATAGACAATTTAGAATATGTTGGCACTGACAAAATGAATACCTACAAGTTACTGGCGTTATTATTTTATATTTCTTGTGGAACGGGATTTCATATTATTAAAATAATCTTATACGCACTTTATTTATTAATTTTATTTTATCTGACATCTTTAAGTATTACACAATATTGTTAATGTTTTTATTTTATATTTATAATGTTTTTAATTTATTTATGTAAATGGACGTGAAAAACATGTGTATTTTTTACAGATTTCCAAAAAATCCAGCTCTTAGAGCTTTGTGGATTGCCGCTGTCAATCGTCCTCCAAATTGGCAACCATCTTCAAGCACAGTCATTTGATCAAAGCATTTCAGAGATGATGAAATTGACCGAAGTGGTTATAAAAGAAAAATTAAGAATAATGTTGTCTCTTCAATTTTCTCTCAATTAGATACTGTTTGTCCTGAAGTAAGTTGATAGTTTTTTTCTGACTTAGTACTTATCATATTATGTGTTTATTAAATATTACTTATTTGTTCTGTTTCGGACTTTTTTGTAAATTTTATATACCTACAAGTTTTTAAATATCCTTACCTATATTTTTTTTTTTTTTTTTTTATTATAACCCATCTAGAGACCCTCTCACGTCGACTCAATAGTAGTCCATTGTGATACTTTGCCTGCTAGATGTCATTCCATAGTCCTATCTCCTGGAAGAACTGTAAAATCCTTTGTGGATCGGTGTCTCTGATTTGCTTTTGATCAGCAATATGCAAACCTATTTTCTTTACTCTTGTTTGCATTAGTGGGCCACATTCTGTAAGTAGATGCATCGGTGTTTCATGTTCATCCATGCAGAACCTGCATAGGTACATTTCCGATAGATTCATCGTGCATAGATGTTTATTGAGTCTACAGTGACCAGTTAAGATTCTAGTAGAATCCTAAGGTTATTCCTGCTCATTGTTAGGATCCGCTTAGAGTGTGTTGAAGAGAATCCTGAAATGAGTGCTTTTGAATGTCTTTGTCCTGGGGTAGATAACCAGAGTTCAGTGGCATTGTTAAGCATTCTTTGGTAAAGTGTTGATTTGATCCTTACCTATATACTTATTGAATCATTATTTTGATATACGTTATTAAATTTTATAAATACACTTGCGGACATTCTTAATTTACATTGATTTTTTTTTTTCAGATATTTCAGTGCCTAGTTGTTCATCATCAAATCCAACATTGCCTGAAAATGATATTTCTATGCAGGACACTCCAAGAAAAATACGTTTAAAGAGAGAGCTGTTCGTTCACATATACTTGATAAAAATCGAAAAAAGAAAATCAAGGCATTACAAAATAAAGTATGGAGAAAATGTAAACAAGTCACTAATTTGAAAAATATAGAACCGATGGATTTTTTTTAATAAAGCTTGGTATCTAAAAAAATATGCATTTTTTAATATATATCCCCTTTTCTGTAAATCATTTAAAGTTGCTAAGACCACCATAACATCTGATTTCCGCCAGGAGAAATTAATCAATAATCATATAAATCATGAAGATATGATACTAATAATTTTTGTATTTAAAAAAACATTTAAATTAGTAAACTATCAAGTTGTAAACACGACAAAATGACATCTAATTAATTTCAGAAAAAATTATCAATTATAATTTAGTATGTAATAATCATTGTCTTATCATACATTAATGTGTCAAACAATAAATGATGAATTTTTTTGCTCTACTGTAAAATTGCCGATTTTGACATAGTAAGGTTTCAAACGAATTAATGGACAGGCAGACTGACATGAATTTAGCCGTGCACAAACATGTGCAAAACCAATCTTACGAGGTCTACTTTATTTATATGCAGATGAATGATCCTAATTATTTAATAATCAAAGTTAAATATATGAGACATTTTTTGTAGAAAATGACATTTATTATAATATGCTTTATCATAATTGTAAATTGTTGTTCATTTATCATAATTGTAAATTGAAAAAGATTTATGCTTGTTCATTTATCATATTTGTAAATTGAAAAATATTCAATTTTAAAATAATATTTGTCTGAATTGAGCCCATCTCTAACTTCAGGGTCATTTGCTTACTTCAATATTGCCACTAAAAAAAATTGCCATTAGATAAAAAAAGTACTTATTTTATACTAATTGTTGTCAGTACTGTAACTTGTGACTAAACTCACAAATGAGGGAATTTGATTGCATTTTTACTGTAAAGATTATAAGGTATGGGCGGCCCCTTGGTCCGACCTAATTATGGCCACCTTCGGCTTTGGTCAAAACAAATCCAAAGGTTTGGCCATAGCTGAAGTTTTCGATCAGCTGCTAAAAAAACAGTATAAACTTAGTAAATTTGGCCCAACAAATTTGACTAAATTGAATTGTTTAAATATGATAGTGGGTATCTAACAACAACTATAACTTCATACATACTCTTAGATACATACCATCATGCCATGTTCCTAGATGGGCAACAGTAGTCTACTTGCTTGTGTTATTGAAAAATATGGGGTGTTAAATTAATAAATAAAAATAAATTAGTACATACATACCATCACGTCATGTCCCTCACGGAGTAGGCAGAGAGAACCGAACGCCACTTATTTCTATCTTGACACTCATTCATTGCCTTGTCGACATTCATACATCGACTTATACATGTTATAAATTAGTAGAAAATATATTTTCGTATTACCTAACATAAAATATGAAATTTGGCATCAATTATATTTTGTGGTGCAGGAATCTCCCCTTCACTGTCCAGCTTTTGATTTGTGTAGATGTTTATGGTGTACCTATGTATTATTTATTATGATTGTGTGTTAACAGGATGTGTTTGCCGGTTGTCCAATACCGTACCCAAAGAGAGAGTTCCTAACAGACGACGATCAAGAGGATAAATCAGAATCTAAAGCACGACAACAGCAACAGCAACAACAGAATGTAACATCACGCACATCATCATCTGTATACACAAAGACATCTATTTACTTGCACTTTGCTCGCTCGCTTCTTTATTGCATGCATGCATGCATGCTTTATTGCATCTAACCTATATCTATATTATATACAATTGTTGCATGAGTTGAAGAATACATGGATCTCAGTATAGGATAATGTGGAAGTCAGTCCTCTTTTTCCTAACCTGAATATATAAACAGCAGCTTGATGGTATTTTGACCAAGTATCAAACTTTTAAGAACCTCTGTAGATATTGTGTATTCTGCTATACAATTTGTATTAATCAATGTCGATTGAGATGAATCAACCAATAGAATTGAGTTGGCGTTACTTTGCAACAATGTTGTTCTGAATATTTCTCATTTTGTCGGCCTTTGTGGCTCAGTTGGTTAGGTATCTGACTGCTGATCCAAAGGTACCAGGTTCGATTCCCGGTGGAGACACAGTTTTTAATTGTGTTTCCAGTCTAGATCTGTGAGACGCATAATATCATAAGTCTTCAGAATGTGGCAACTTGTTATTGGGTGCGTGTTAAATTAATATTTGACATAGTACATGTTAGCTGCCCGAGAAACAATATAAAATAATTTTTTTTTTATATAATACACATTGTTTTTGTGTTAATAGAGTGGAAATCCATTTTAAAATTAATGAACACATTTCAAAGTTTCATTGTAGACCTTGATAATGGCGAGCCACCTTGGCGAAAACGTTTTTTCATTGTAATCGAATTTTTGTGGAAAAATACTTTGGTTTATGTTCATTAATTTATTTTTTATTAAATACTAGCGAGCACCCACCATGTATTACAAAGTCACTTAAAGAAAAAATACCTTCAGTACTTTCCATTTCTCTGATGCACTCCATTCCATTTATCTTATATAGATTTTATTACTGTTCATTCACAAATATAAATATATGTAAAGTGATAATTAACCTGGTTGTGCCCTGAACAAATCACCCAAATTTCATCTCAATCAGCTTATTTAACCCTGATGATTCCATGATGTTAATAAGGATAATATATACAAATACATTATACATATATGTATGTATTTGTATATATTATGTAAATACTTAACTTATATCTATTGCTTTGCAGTTTATATAAATTTGTTTATGAATTGTGTGCACGAGTAAACAAATTTTTATGTTTATTTATGACAGAGCCTATGTTAAATTCTCCACTAAATAATTTAGTGAACACTTCATAAATAATATTACCCACTAAAGAGAAAATGGTTGTTAGATATTTCTGTAAGGATAAGGATAACCTCAAATATGACTATTATATTTAAAAATAAGATAAATAATTGTAATATTTCAGTGGAGAAGATTCCTATTTCAGCCGTCGGAACTATTTATGATGGATTTACCACAATTTTCCGATATGGCATGGCCGCATGTGAGTCGGCATGTGAGTCCTTGGGGGCATGATAGTCCAGTTTGTCTCAATGATATGGGAAATATAAATATTATGTCTGTTGTAGAGTTATTTATTTATCTATTTACAATATCAGACAGATGTATGTTGTGGGATTGGTCTAGTTTTGTTAGGAATAATAATATGTGTCATCTAAATAGTAGGTAAGTATGTATTTGTGTAGTTTTGAGTAAAATTCTGTATTTATGTTTTTCTAAGAAAGCATTTCTATTATGGAAATTAGTCAATCACTCTTGAATACATACCATCCATCACCGCATATCCCACTATGTGGGTAACCAGCGGCAGGGGTGCGTGTGTCCCAACACACTGGTCTTGTCTCACATAAAAAAGACGCTACATTCATAATGGGTGGTGAACATATGATTATGCTGTGATTTTGCCTCTTGTATTTTTAATTTCCCAGGCAATTATAGAAGAATGGAAGCATTATTCTAAGGTGGTGCCTTACAACTAATTGACTATTAATTTATTATTATATTATGGTTAATTTTGTTTTTAAAATAATTTTAAACCAATATTGAAAGATCACATTTTCAATAAAGTACATACATAATATATATATATATATATATATATATATATATATATATATATATATATATATATATATATATATATATATATATATATATATATATATATATATATATATATATATATATATATATATATATATATATATATATATATATATATATATATATATATATATATATATATATATATATATATATATATATATATATATATATATATATATATATATATATATATATATATATATATATATATATATATATATATATATATATATATATATATATATATATATATATATTATGTATATGCATTTGACTTTTTATGTTATTGACTCCTTAAAGTCACCCTTCTCTAATGAAAGACATAAATATAAGGTTTTACTGTTCCTATATAATATAACTAACTGGTGAAGGATAGTTCATTTTATATATTAATTAATAAAGTCTAACAATACGTCCAATTCAGTAACGTTCTAATATTTTAGAATTAAGGTCATTTGAACTTAATTTCGTATTCAGTAACTGACGTTGTTCCTTAAACTAAAATCTACAAAATTAGTGCACCGTAGATGATAATAATTTGAATTCAAATTGTCTATGGCTCAGACTACGCATGCATACTGCGCACTGTTCGGCCATGTTTATTTATTTCGCCTCACCTAACATTTCAATAGATCTACACTAATATTCTTTGGATTTTATTTTCAACATAACGCAACACGAGTAAATTTTCCATTTTATTTTTTCCCGTACACAACTGATGTTTTCAACTTAACTAAAATATCTCGAACTGCTTTGAAAATACCTAGTACCCTTCCAATTAGGTGTGAACTAAAATTAGGAACGTTTTGACAGTTGATCATACTAAAATGTGGTTATAGAATAGGGAATATAACTTATTCGTGACTAACTTGGACCAAGTGGAATAGGAATGCACCTATTTTACCCGGAACATTCTCAAAAAGTTATAGAATCGGACGTATTGTTGTAGTTAGTCTAAAATATAAATTGCTGTATATTGATTATGTATTATGTCTTCTTGTTTTTTTCATAAAACTTTGAACGACATTTTATATTCATACCAAGAAAATATTATTAATTTTTTTTCATTTGGGCCCTAAAAAAAAAGAATCGTTAATAAGACAATAAATTATGTTGTAAATTAGAATGTTTCATTTAATTATTGATAGATAATTAATATTAATGTTTATTATAGATAGATAATAAACATTAATTTTATTATCTATCTATAATAAATAATATTGAACTTTACTAACCCTAAAACATAAAATATATACATATTATGAGATCAGGGTCATATTAAGTTTCCTATGGAAGGGTATACTGGTTGAGGTTGACTATGTTCACTCGGCTAATTTTTACATTCACTCTTACCAAATGGTACTATGCCATTTCATAAAGGGAGGACAAATAAATTATTTATGGACAATGTTTATGAATACATATAATTTATAATATTCAATTTTCAAAATGTAATTTTTTTTGTTTTTGAAAATTTTTTTCTAATACATTTGAATAAAATATCATATCAGGCATATTGACATGTCCTTGAATTAGTTATCAAAAGATATTGAAATTGTGTAATTAATTAATAGGGAACATTCACTTTTTTTTTCTCTTACTAAAAAAATGGTTCAAATAATTATAGAAAATATGGTTTAAATTTAATTTTTCATTCATTCCCTGTAGCGCTTTAGTCCCGTTTCTATCTGATCCTGGAATTGGCGAGTCTGGTTATTACATTGAGCGACTGCCATCTGATATTTTTTATTTACTCTATAAAGCTTTTTATAGCATTTTTGAAAAGCTTATTTTGAATTACGCGCTAAAACGGTTCATTTGGGTCATGATATGAGTGACGTCACACATCATAGTGGATGTATTTTTCAAATGCATGTCATACATTTTGTTCCCGACTTGCTGATTATTGCGTTTAATGAAATCGTATTTAGGATGCTAATAATGTATATCTTAAATCTTATTCGGTATTAATATGACTAATATTCCCAAATTCTTAATATTCCCAAGTTTTTGACGTTAAATTATAATTCTATATTTTCACCAAATAAACGCATCGAAAATGATTCACAGTCAGCAGAGAGATTTTTCAATGACGAAATTCTGACGAATTCAAAACTATGACAGTCTTACTAATAAATGTGTAGTAAAATTTACACGACCGTTTAACACCTGTGTAGGCAAAAACGTTACCAATAAACGCTTTGTAAAATATCAGTTGGTCAACGACTGTGTATCTCTCATACAAATTTTATACATCGCTTACCCGCCTGTTCTAGGTAGTTTAACGGTGTTTTAAGACAAATTTCATGTATCAAAAATCGAAATTGATTTTGATATGCGTGTTTATATTGTTATATCTTGAAATAATATGACGAAACCTCTTTATAAATTATTGTATTCTCGATAATTGTGAATTTTAGGAGCGAAAAGTTGACAAAAAATCAGCTCTTTTATAATATCTACAATGGTGCTTTCTTTGATATTCGTATGATGAAATTATTCGTTATATTTTCCTTATTCCTATTTTGAAATGTGAAAAAACATATGAAAATATTAACTACGACAACGTCAAAATTATAATGGCGGATGGGGGCTGGCGGCTCTGTGCTTGCGCAAGTGCGAAATTACAATTTTGTCGGATTATTTTTGTTGTACGCTTGTTGTAACTGGATAGCCTAGTCTTCACACCATTTTTTTTAAACATAACCTACAAAAGTTTAGTAAAAATACCAATTTAGCCATTTATTTTAATATTTTAGTTACTTTTTTTTTAATATATAATGCAACTGGCTCACGCCAGTCGCAATTATAACTACAAACAAACCTAACCAACCTATTTTTACCAAACTTTTGTAGGTTAGATTTACAAAAATGGTGTGAAGACTAGATTATCCGTTGTAACTACACACTCGTTATACAGAGTTTATTGGTGAGATTTTCAAATAATCGCTGCACGGGCTTTGCCCGGTGTGTAACTAAAACACTGGTCAACGAGTGTGTAGTAGATTTTTATTAGTAAGACTGTGAATGTTTATCTTTTTTAACTAATCTTATGTTTGAAACATCCTAGTTTCTATATGTAAACTAAAAATAGTTTAAATCAATGTCAGATATAGTACTACAGTAATATGCTGAGAGTAAAAATAATAAAGACAGTGTACTATACCTATAGTCTTGTATACCTATAGTTTTTTTTGTTATGTATTTTTAAATATTTCGTTAGCAAGTGTGTGTTTATAAATTTTAGATTTTTAAATTGAAGCCTGAGTTTGTGCCGTAATTTGGTACTTAATGTTGTATGTATTTGTGTGTTGTATAGGCCAGTTCCCAGCAACAGATGGAGTTGCAGAGTGGCGGCGGCTCTGCCAAGAGAGCTCGCACCTCGGGGGGTCCACAGGGTGGGGCGGGGGGGCAGAGCAGTGGCGGGGGAGGGGGGGGACAGAGTGGCCCGGGGGTAGGGCAGGGGCAGCAGGGGGGACAAGGAGGGGGGCCCGGACAACAGGGGGGGCAGGGACAACAAGATTTCCACTCTCAACAACAGCAGCAGCAGATTATGTATGGCAACCAACAACAGAACAATGCCTCACAACAACAAAACAATTTCCAACAGAGATTTTAATCTTCATTTTGTTGTTCCTTGAGTCAGTCAATGTGAATTTATATATCTTTACTATTTGTTTTATTTATTATTTTGCATTTAAGACACAATTTCTGTTTTTGAATGTTTGTTCTCATTTTCCTCAATCATGGATTAATCAAATAAGAGTTGCCCGCTACATATATTATAATATGTTAATTATATAAATATTCCATTACAACAAATTATTTGTAATGTTTTGTTACATTTCATTTTATGTCTTTCATTTTATAAAAAAAAATGCATATTATATTGATAATGAATGTAACATAAACCTCAAAACAAAATTTATTTTAGATATTTCACAACTGTATTAAACACTTACTTTACTTTACGTATGGCATCGGCATCTACTTGGTTCAAAGTCGAAACTCTGCCAGTCGACCGCCGTTGGGACGAGTCTGTGGATGTCCTCCATCTCTCCCTCGAATCCGTGTAAGAGTATTAAATAGATTAAATGTAACAAAATTAAAACTAGAAAATTGTATAAATTTGGTTGTTTTTTAAAATTGTATCTAAAGATGGCTGTCAATTAACAGTGTCATTTTATTTTTACTTCAATTAGGTACCTATAGCTTGATTTATAATATAGCAAAGTGTTATATTTAAATCCACTATTTTTCAAACTCACATTTGTTTTGTCATTATTTTTGTTACCAATGAAAAAAAAAATTTTTTTTTAATAATAATATTACCAGCAAGAATTAGAAATTTCTGACAAATGTGTGTTTGTAAAATCGAGCTTTCCATCAATTCGGTTTTTGAACAATTTTCCTGTCACAGAAAAAAATTACATTACCTGGGATTATGAATCTAAGTTTATGTATCAAAATCCTGAATAATATACCTATTTTGAATTTTTTATTTGTTCAAACTCAATTGTAATCAAATTTTACTTAGATTATTACAAAAAATTATGACGTATTGTACAATAATGTAAATATATATTTTAATATAAATAATAAGCAAATTATCATAAAATAAAATGTACAAAGAATAATTTTGTTGGTAAAGATCACAAAAACTGTCATCCTAAGTAAAAGACATTGCCCTCGGGACTTCACAATGAACGGCGAGTGCACTTAGTGACGCTCTAAGCCATTCATAATGAACGAAAACAGATGCTCTAAAGACACTCTGTGGGGTTCAGATTGAGCGTCGAAGTACGCATGAAAAATGCTCTGACAGTTTTAGTATTTGTTGACTTCTATTTTATCTGTGGAATGATGACTTATATTTGTTTCTGTGGTATCTATTATGTCAGTTTGAATTGGTGATCTTCACTAGCAATACTTGCTTGGCTGTGTATAAAGTTTTATAATATCTGCGCATTAAGTATTACATATATCCTAATTCATTTTAATTTATAAAATGGGACCTATTTATCGTTTATTCTGTTGAGATGTTTTTTGCAAACTATTTAAAATCTATTTTGAAAATAGTTGATGATTTTAGACAAATTCAGGGATGAATTTTTGCTTTGGTTCCTAAAAATATGTTGGAATATACAAAAGAAAAGTTTATTTCCTAATTTTTATCAATAATCTTCTATGATGATATCAAGAGGTAGTTGATTGTTTTGAATATCTTTAATTTAGATTTTTAATGATTTGACAATACTATTTAATTAATTAAAATTCACTTTATGGAAGTGCACAGTTTTTACGTTATCAATGAAAATCTAAATTAAATATGTAATAATTAACTTTACAAAAGTAGAATTTCACTGTGGATAAAGCCATAAAGTTTCATTTTCACACAACGAGGGTTATTAGTCTTTGACACTTGGGAATCAACACAATCACAAGATACAGAAAAAGATATACATTAAAAAAAACATACATATTTCCCTTTACCAGAGTGTAAGCACTTGGGAGTATAGGAGGATTTGAACATTAAATATAAATAAATATTTATATTAAATTTTCTCATCATGATGTATTTTAATATTGGTATAAGTATTGTTGCATCATTTTATATAGACTGAGCATATTATATAATTGTAAGATTTATATGATTGCCTTTATAAGGCCTTTATAAAGATGTGTTAATAATCTCTATTTGAATAAATAAAGATGATTATAATATATTTGTTGTTTCATTTTGTTTATAAAAAAATCAAGTTAGATAATTTCTTAAAATTCCTCCTGAATAAGAAGCAGTTATTTTAACTGGTTGTATCAATTAATTTATGTTCAAAACAAAGTGAATTGTTTAAAAATAATATTGCTCTTGGTTCTGTATAACATTGTTATGATTCTATTTTGAACAAAAAAAAGTTTATTAATCTGGGTGGCAAGTCTGTTCAATCGGCAGAATCAAAACCATCCATGTTTACCCATATCATGGGACATGGGTATAATTATCTAGTGGAGTTCTATAATATCTTAAGATTATTGTAATATTTTAAGATATTTACTGTCGGTCTTCGTGGCTCAGTTGGTTAGGTATCTGACTGCTGATCCAAAGGTCCCGGTGGAGAGACAGTTTTTAATTGTGTTTTCAGTCTGGATCTGTCAGACAATTAATATCGTAAGTCTAGATTGTGGCAACTTGGTATTGGGTGCATGTTAAATTAATATTTGACATAGTACCTGTTAGTTGTTCCAGAAGCAAAATAAAATAAAAGATATTATAAAACTCCGTATGATAATTATATCTATGAATGGGTAAACATGGGGGGCAAGCCTGGTAAAGCGGTGAAACCAAAACCCTCATGATTACCTTTATCATGGATATAATTATCTTATAGAGTTGTATAATAATTTAATAACAACTCCATATTATAATAATTAGATCCATGATATAGGTAATCATGAAGGTTTTGATTCCATTGTTTAGCGGGACTTGCTCCCTGGATATTCATAAATGGCTAAATTTTCAATGTATAAATGTCCATTAATGGGACATAGGATTAAATTTTCATTTTCAAAAATTATCCGCAATTTATTCAGGAATATTTACTACGATAATCTATGGTGTTGTAAAATATTCCATAGAATAACATTTTAAATGTCAAAGAATTATAATGACAAAAGCTGTCCGAGCTGTCCTTATTTGTTTGAAAAATGATGTGGCACCATTTCTAGTCAAATTATTTTCTGGGTCGTGTGAGCAGTTAGAATTTGATATTAAAGTAATATCTTTTAATTATCGACGTAATGACTACGAAGTTCACTGTGTATAACCTAAAACTCGATGTCTTAAAATATTTTCCCATAGAATGTAGATAAGAGAAAGTTTATGTTTATTTATTTCATTGCGTAATTTTTCTGCGAATTTAAATTCGTTTGTATCGACTGCACATTTTGGGAGTGAAACTTTCGGAGTGACGTATTCGGTCAATGTGGATTAAAGTCTGAAGGAATCAAGTAAAATGTTTCGTCGATATTTGAAATATGGTCTTTTGGCGGGAGCCTCAGCTGGAACACTGGTCAGTTTACACAATAACGAGTATCAGGTTGATTCCATCGGAGTCGTGCGACTCGGGAGGGCGGCTGTCACTGCGTACAATATTGCCAGGACATATCAAACAGAACTGTATGGCAGGTGAGTTTATCTATCTCAATCTTTGTTTTGTGCAGTTAGCCTAGGGCCACACCAATGTGACTACACGTGCCAAGCTGATGATACACTTGTCTTCTATGAAACCTACGTAGAATGCTTTGTGATTATTGGGATAGTATATTGTGCGCTGGTTTCTTAGAATATGTCACCTAGCTCGTAGCCACAGGCGATTCCTTAGTATGTGCATATGTGCACTGCACTGCTTCATAAATTTAAAATAAATAAATATCCCTAAAACTTAATCAATACTTAACATACTTTATAATAATATTATGATTTAATATTTAAATTTGCCAGTATTATATTTGGTAAGAACAATGCTGACTTCATACTATGGAGTCAGCATTGGTAAGAGCCGTCCACGAGAAGTTTCCGCGCATGCGTATAAAGGATTACGTGCATTATATTTTGTGCACGAATTTTGGTTGAAGATCTCATACAGACCCGCTCAATCCGTGGCTGTGAGCGAAACGGATAGTATAAACATGCGTTAGAAAAGGATATAAATATTTCGACATCGTGCACTGCCGGCGTTTGCGCATTGACGAGAAAGATCATACTGTCGCTGCCAGAAGGTCACTGCCTTCTACAAACAAGTTAACATAAAACTTGCGTTATAAAAACTATGTTACTCATTATTAGTAAGGATTATTTTACATTTACTGACGTTCAATGTTACCTGAAGAAATATTACATGTTGTATTATACTATGTTGTGAAGTTGTCAATATGTTGATTTATTATTTTTCAAATAACTTTATGTGACTTTTTCACGTTTCTGTTTATAATTTGTGCGTAAAAATTATAATACTAGTATATTTCTGACTCTTACACATATCATTTGTTGCTTCAGGAAAATTGTCTAACTAGGTATAATATTGTGTCTTAAATGTATAGTTGTGTTTTGAAAACATTTGAAAATAACTTTAAAAGATTTTAATGCTAAAATATAAAAAATTTAATTGATTAATCCATAAAAAAAACATTTTTCACTTTTCAATATATGTGTTGTGTTTAAAAATGATTGTCTTATCGTAATATTATACGTAGCGTAGTGGTTCGTTTTATTTCGTGAGTAAATTAATAGGTACCTAATATATAATTTTTAATTTATTTTTTAACCTTTTGTTTTATTTTTTGTTCATGTATGATTTTGATTTACTTTATACGTGACTTTGATTTAATTGCTTTGTATTTGATATTTTTATTTGTCAGTGTAAGTGATTTCCTCATCAAGTACAAGATTGCAATATTTTTGATTAGACATTGCAAAAAAAACTATTTGTAAAAATTACTTTACCTACTAGTGAATTATATTTTTATGTGTATTATAACATTATATGTTAAATAAATAAAAATAAAAAATATTATAAATAATCATTTTTTTATGTAAGTAACCATAAATAATACGCTATATATTTTATACGTGTAATATATTTTTCACTGGCCATAAGATGAATAAGAATATTGATTTAATTAAAATTAATCGACGATCGTTCCAACAAAAATAAAAATTTTGAGCTACCGAGATCACAATTAGTTTCAAAAAAGAGCGTCTTGGGTTTTTGGTTGTAGGTACCTAGTCGTTTAAATTCTTTTTTTTTATTTCCGTGTACAATATTTGATGGTGATAAATCGTGGAGTGAAAATGGTGTAAAATATTAGGGTAATTCATCTTCGGTATATATAATAGTGTGTGGTTTAATGCTTATCGCTTGCTACTTTAGTATAGACTATATACCTACTAATAAAGTTATAGATGAATGAATGTAAATATGCACTGTCTATAATTTCAGTCACCAGCCGCCTCTGCTCGTAGCATAGCATCAAGCGAGCTACATGCATGTGTTGCCTTAACCATATTGAGTGTTTTGGTATAGTTGAAAGCATGCTTGATAACTAACCAAAGTAAAATAAACTTAATTTTATAAAAATACAGCAGAAATTAGTTTTATTGATTTTGAAAATTTTGCATGAATATCTTAAAAGTACGATTGAAACACATATTTAAGTATAAAGTTATAGCCTAACATTTCGAAAAGTCATGTTGGTGCGTAGAAGACAATTGTGAGTTTTTTTTTACATGGTTTTTAACTATACTATATATTATTTTATGGACCTGATAAATTGGAGAAGACTGGCGGTTGACAGGGAGGGATGGAGACAATTTCTGGAGGAGGCCAGGGTCCGTAGCGGACTGTAGTGCCAATGATGATGATGATGATGATGATGATATATTATTTTAACTATACTATATATTATGCCGACCGCCGTGGCACAGTTGCTAAGCCATTTGGTTTCTGTGCAGACATCCTGGGTTTGATTCCCAGCAGAGGAGAAATTTATTTAAATTCATTTCTCACATAAATATTGCTTCTCTGTGCTGGAAACACTGGTTAGTTGGAAGAAATTGCCATACAGCAATAAACTCGCCACTTGCGCAGGATGCAAGGAAGTGTTCATTATTATGTTCAATGTCCATAGTGCTGCAATAGACCACCATCAATTGTCTCTAATACTGCTCACCATGTCTCCACACTTCCATTACTATAAGCTTTGGAGGTAATTAATAATTTTATAAGATGTGTTACATGTTGAGTAATTTTATTGTGTTTATAGGAAGTGGGACAAGAGCAGCGAAGAATATCGCAAAGTGAAGGGACAAGCTCACCAGCAGTGCGCAGATCTCCTCCTAGAGTTGTGTCGCACTAACAAGGGTGTCTATGTTAAAGTTGGTCAACACATTGGAGCACTGGACTATCTACTTCCCAATGAGTATGTTCACACAATGAGAGTGTTACATAAGAATGCTCCCATCAATCCCATCGACATGATACACAAAGTCATCAAGGAAGACCTCAACAAGGAGGTACAAATTATTATTTCATTTAAATTCATTGTTTCTGTGCTGTGGTGTGAGGTACCGCCTTAGAATAGTGCTTCCACTCTTTTCTATTATCATCATCATTTTCGGGTTTCCTGTAAGAGCCAGGTAGTTGAAAACACAACAGGCAACAACAACATCTCACATAGTTCAGCAATGAGGTTCACTACCCATTATGAATGTAGTGCATTTTCAGGTGAGTCGAGACTGGTGTGTGGGGAATACACATATGTGTCGTCCTCCTTTTTTTATAAGGGCAAGCACACCCGCACACCTGTCAATGGTTACCCCAAATTGTGGGATATGCCATGTATGTGAATTTATTTTAAACCAGTTATTTTTATATTTTTTGATGGTTATTATTGATTTGTTATTAAGGCCCTTGTATACCCTGTATACCTCGGGCACCTGATCTGTGATATACAATATTTTTTTGTGAAGAAAAGGTAAAATTTATATATTTTTTTAAATAGCAAGATAAGTAAATTTAAATATTAAATATATTATCACTTTAGTTGAAGGAATGAAAAGATGGAGACAACAACAATAGAGACATTTTGATATTTAGAAGAAGTTGGGTCACTGTTTGTACAATATATGTAAAAAGTTATTATATTTTAACATATAGATGACACAACACTACTTGTTCATCATATTTCCAAAACATCAATGATTCAATTCATATAAAAATTTCATAATGCAACGGACTTATTACCAGTATCAAATGTCTGGCAAATTGGAAAGGATAAAAAAATACAACATTAAAAAGGCTACAGGATTTTGTACAACTTCTCGGGCAACAAACAGGCAGTGGTGACTGGTGGATCATATTTTTGCATTACTTCTTGGGCAACAAACAGGCAGTGGTGACTGGTGGATCATATTTTTGCATTACTTCTTGGGCAACAAACAGGCAGTGGTGACTGGTGGATCATATTTTTGCATTACTTCTTGGGCAACAAACAGGCAGTGGTGACTGGTGGATCATATTTTTGCATTACTTCTTGGGCAACAAACAGGCAGTGGTGACTGGTGGATCATATTTTTGCATTACTTCTTGGGCAACAAACAGGCAGTGGTGACTGGTGGACAGTGGCGGCTCTTCCTAAAGGGCTTTGGGGCTCAGCCCTCCCAAACGCTTTGTTCAAAAGATTCCAAAAAATGTATGTAATTAAATTTTGATAACACATTATTTTTCTAATTAATGTTTGCCGTCTTACGCCTGTAGTATATTTAGCGAAAGTATTTAAAGCTAGATTCTATGAAATATTGCATTCCTCGGGCACAGTCGACTTTGCCCGGAGAACCCATACAATTCACCCGACCGCCCGCTGCCGCGGCAGCTCGCCGTACACGCTCAATGTATGCCAATTTCGAGCAAAATGGGGCAGTGCCCGCGAAGGATTACCTATAGTATATTTTCATTCATTCAT